>JAVDPK010017299.1:0-13569 GCA_034780415.1 Cichlasoma orientale | reverse complement strand
TCCTCCCACAGTCCAAAGACATGCAATTACTGGGGTTAGGTTAATTGGCTACACTAAATTGCCCATAGGTATGAATGCGTGTGTGTGGTTGTCTGTCTCTCTGTGTTAGCCCTGCGACAGGCTGGCGTCCTGTACAGGCTGTACCCTGCCTTGCGCCCTATGCTGGGATAGGCTCCAGCCCCCCCCCGCGACCCTAAACAGGATAAGCAGATGGATGGATTAACATTTTTAAATTTACTATATGATTTCTTATGTGTTCTTTCATAGTTTGGATAACTTCAGTATTAATTTACAATGTAGGGGAAAAAAAAACATTAAATGAGAAGGTGCGTCCAAACATTTGACTGATATTGTATATTACTGAAGACTGAATTTTAAACTTTTTTTTCTGCTATAAAAAATTAATCTTATAAATCAGAAGTTAAGATTCGATTTGCCTCTGCTAAGTCTGCTGGGGTGGATGATTAATCATTTCTATTTAACAATAACAATGATCAATATTTTTATTGAAACAAAATCATTATGGATGTTGAAACAAAATGGAACATGAAACAAAATTTATGTTTATGTGTCTCAACATCAATGCTACCTTTGACAATGCCATAAAGGCACAGAGCACAACATCCCCAGGCTTCCCAACATGAGAGGATCTAACTTCTGTGGGGCACAAAAAAAAACAAATATGTACACATACAAAGGTACTCAAGTCTTAAAATAACCTCTGACACTGGATTAAACTGCCAACTTCTTCTGAGCAGTTCTGACATTTGACACATTGCTTCTGTTAGTCATTAAGAGCATCTGTCAGTGAGATATCAGGTCACTGACATACATGCTGTATTCAGTCAATGTGGATCTGAAGTCACTAAAATTCTCCAGAAAATAAAGTGCAAAAATATATAGACCTGTAGATCTGTGCAACATTTTGTAAACACAGAGTTGAAGTTGAACTTTTTAGGGTGCACTCATGTCAGAATTACATTTTGTACACTTTTCTGCTGCTGACAAAAGAAAAAAAAGCTTTTTGTGTACTCTAGATGATTCTTCTGTTGAGTCCCTGCAGATTTGCGAGCTTGTTCATTGCCTCCTTTCTGAAAATGTCAAACATGTTTTTGATATATAATCTGCTCCAAAAAATTGAAGGAACACTTTGAAAACACATCAGACCTCGATGGGAAAAAAATCATGCTCGATATCTATACTAATGTTTTAGGAACGAAAGAATGCCACAGAGTTTGATGGAAATGAAAGTTATCCACCTACAGACGGCTGCATTCAAAGTGAAAAACACGATGCGGCAGACTAGTCCATTTTGCCCAAATTTGATTGCAGCAACTCAAAACGGCACTCACTAGTTTGTATCAGGCTCCACGGGGCCGGGCAGAGAGCGCAGGGCTCACTATAGGACGTGGGGCCCTCAGGTTTTGAGTCTGTTTATAAATGTATGCACAGATGTAATTGATCTCAGGTCAGCTGGGAGCTTGTTCCGCAGAACAGGACCACAATAACTGAAAGCACCCTCGCCACACTTAGAGCTGATTTTTCTAGGAGCATTTGAAAGATCTGCACCTGACCTAAAGGCTGCTGCCGAGTTGAATGTGGGCGGACATACTGCATCACAGCAAAACAAATGTAAGCCAATCAAATCTCATCGGTTAACTCAAATCTAGTTACAGCATCATCATCACATCTTCAAATATCATCAGCCCCAAATTTTGGGAAGCATCTCTACAGAGACTAATTAGAATAAAAGTGGTGTGATTGATTTTTAGATATTGTTTACACTGCTTAAACATGCGAAATCTTTCCATTTCTGCCTTTGGCGAATATTTGATGTATGCAGATTGTTTCAGTTTTCTCTATAATTCAAAACATTTAAAGTCCTAGTTTTAGTCCTAGCTTTGCTAGTATGGAAGAAGCAGAGAAGCCAATTTTTGGTTTTCTCCCACTAATTTTCTGAATTGGATAAGTGGAAAAATAGTTGATGGATGTATAATTCTACACTTGCTATGTAACACTACTGTAGTTGACAAGCGTCTGATGCACACATTCAACATCCCTATTAGCAACAAATATGGTCATAGTCCATTGTGCCTTAATTTAAAGGACAAGAAACTAGATTATTTTATTGACTTCACCTTATAATTTTCTCTTTTTTGTAATTTGATCATTTACTGGTGTATCTGCTTGCACATATCCATCAAGGGAAGTTAAATGTACTGTATTTGTATAGCCCTACTCAAACAGATGTTCATTCAGGGCGCTTTAAATAATTGGCAACACAAGTTTACATTAAAATGTCTTCCAGGCCCGTATTACTAAGAATAATACTGATAACGATATCTTATTTATTTATTTTAAATCAATCAATCAAATCACTGTGATGGCACCAGCCTCATTAAATACTGCCATGTTGTCAAGGCCAAGAGGTCACCTGTCCATTGCAGGTGTAATAAAGAGAGTTGGATACCAGCACACCTCCAGTCTATTTGGAATCACCATTTAATCTAACAAGCATGCATTTTAACTGTGGGGAAAAAAAACTGGAGGAAACCTCCATAGGTACGACTAAACACAGAAAGACCCCAGAGAAAGATTGCTGTGAAGCAACTGTGCTAACCTCTGCACTACTGTGCCACACCCACAGTGAAACAATACGTATTTATTGGTGCATATTACCTAAGTGATTGCTGGAATAGTGAAGAGGTATCTGAAAAGTTTATCTATAAAATTACTTATTTATTGTGCATATATTTGTGTTAAATGATTTGTGGAATAATAATATAAAAGGAAAACCTCAATTTTACACATAAACAGTTTCAAATAAATAAACAAATTCAACTGACTATATAACACCTCTCTCTCTCTCTCTCTCTCTGTGTTAGCATCACTATTTTTCTCTTTTCTTTCCATCTGACTTGTTATTCAGAAGTTTGAAGAAAAATCTGAATTCAAAGATGACAGGATAACATAAGAAATCATGCTCTAAAGATCTCCACACAGATGAGACTTTACTTTAAGCAGAGTGTAATAAAAGAGGATGCTGGCTGATAGTCTGATCACAGGGTTTTATGAAGTCTTTTGCTTTGAAACAAGGTGACAGTAAAGTCTCCTGGAAACAAACAAAAAAAACCAGCACTGTGTTAGAGTTTGGTAAAGGCACTCCTGGAAGGGGGATATGGGGCAAACCTAAGGGTATATATATATATATATATATATATATATATATATACATCAAGTATTATCATCAATGCAAAACAGAAGTAATTGAGAACTTCAGATGTGACAAGTCCAACATTTACTGCTAATCATAGAACTTTTATTTGGATCTCTCTTAGAGCTTATACGATTAAAAAAACTAAACAAAACAAAACACCTGCAAATCCCTAAGAAAAAGCTGAAGGGGAAGATTTTATAACAACTACACTGTATATGTATAAATGTACATGTAAATACATTGTTAATAATTTACTTTCAAAATGACACCTTGAACCAAGGACCCAAGCTGCAGACTGTGCAAAGGTGCCCCGGAGACTATAGTAGCAGGATCTAAGATGCAAGCTAGGACTGTGTATGAGAGGTGCAACCAAGTGGCTGGGATAGTGTACAGGAACATCTGTGCCACATATGTACTAGAAGTCCCCATGTCTCAATGGGAGACACCACCAAAGGTGGCTGAGAACAACAAACAACAGACATGGTGGTAGTTGACAAGGAGCAGAAGACCGCAGTTGTGATAGATGTAGCAACCGCAGCAGACAGCAACGTCTGGAAGAAAAAGCATGAAAAAACAGAGAAATAGCAGGGGCTGGAGGACCAGCTGGAACAGATGTGGAAGGTAAAGTCCAAAGTGGCCCCAGTGGTAATAGGAGCATTAGAAGCTGGAAGAGTGGCTCCAGCAGATTCCAGGCACAACAGCAGAGGTCTCTGTCCAGAAGAATGCAGTCCTAGGAACAGCTAAGGTGCTGCGCAGAACCCTCAAACTCCCAGGGCTCCGGTAGAGGATGCAAGCTTGAGGAACGCACACACACACACACCCCCAGGATATGTTTGAGAGAATGACAAGGACATTGAAATACTACTACTACTACTACTACTACTAATAATAATAATAATATTATTATTATTATTAGCTCCATTTGTCATTTGTTTTTCTATAAAAAAATTAAAAAAAAAATCTGAGAAACGCAGCATGACAGATATGTCATGATTAAAGTTAAGTGAGGAAACATGTCAGCCTAACATTCAAAACACTGATACTGAAATGTTCTGATCGAGGGGCGTGGAGTTCTTAAGGAATTATTCTACGCTCTCACTGTCTGTCAGTAGGACAAATTAAAAGTAATAGAAAAAAAAACAACACATGACAAATAAAAACAGAAAATAACACAACATGCCAAAATAGAATCCTGTTTGCCATCTGCCCTTTTCCCCTAACATTTCATCTTCACTAAATATTCATAAGACTGCTGTCAGTCAAATGCTCAAAGGCTTAAGATGTGGCTGGAAGTGGTTTATTATGAGACTCACGCTTAATTTTTAGAGTCAGACTATGAAGCCTGTTAGTGTATTTATTGCTACAGTCAATGTAATTAGGTTCATTTGGCTATGAAAGTTATGTAAACAATTTCATAACTTAAAAATACAGCCACTGTATTCTCACAAATATATTAACATTTCTCTTTATGCCAAATTTAATATAATTATTTAATTAAAAGAATTTGTGCTTTATTCTGTCACCTTCACCAACTTCCACCTTCTTGTTCTGCTTCCCAATGGGAGGGCAGTGCATCGTCCTTTTACCATCTCCTGGTTCACTCACTGAGATCAGCAGCAGGCTTTCAGATGTTGAAAGTCAATAAATATCCGCAATAAATTGCCGTCTCTGTAATGTGTTTTACAGTATCATGGACTGCTGGTTGTAAGTTGTGATTCATGCAGTAAATGACTGTCAGATCATTCACATAGAAGAGTGCTTTATCAGCAGCTTTGCCATCAATTGCAAAGCCAGTAAGCCCCAAGTGTAACATTTCTTCAGGTGACCTGTATATCAAGAGTTTCTAGGAGGATGCCACACACAGCAGTCCCATTCCATGACTCAACTTAAACAAGACGAAATACAAATACCACAGAGAAAACCCAGGTTCACCAACAGCTGCATGTCTGGTTGCTGTCATACTCCAGTGGAGGAGGTTAGCACAGTATGTTACAATGGGAGCAACAGTGATCTCAGCATATCAGTCTGCATGACAACTGCACAGTGCTGAATAAAATATCACCTGTACATCTATCCTCTGGCTCTGCCTCGTCCAGCCAGTCTCTCTGGGACTGATTCAGCTCCAAAGCACCAGGATGCTATTTCAAAACTCCAATACTTCCCTTGCCAGTCTTGTATCTTACCTTTGGTACAGATTATGGCTCTTTCTTCCCCACCGCTCCCTTGCCGGCTTCTCTTTCTATGACAGAGTGCTTCTTTTCCTTGGCCATGGATAAAAGCTCTTTGTGATAGTCAGCTGGTTCAGTGGTGGGATTCTTTTATTGTTGGTTGCTGTCAGCCAGCTGAGTAACCTCTGGCAAAATAGCAGTATTTCTGTTTGTGTGCTTATGTGTGTGTGGAGCTGTGTAACCTTGGCAGTGCACTGAGATGACTTTGTGTCTCCTGGACTCCTGCCTGCTGTCTCCCCCTATTTGTGGGTCACATCCACTCCCGGTTCCTCTCCTGACACTGGTGGCATAACACATGACATTAAACAACAAACCATGCAGCCCATGGAGAGTGAACCTTGAGCCATTGTCTAGCAAGCTGTCACTATGTGTAATGTTTGCTCTCAGCTCACAGAAGTGAAATGTTTGTCAACATGCACAGATCATATTCAACGTCACTAAACAAATTTTAAAAAGAAGACTGTGGTACTATGGTAGATTGTGTCAGGGTGACAGGGAATGGTTTAAGCAAAGATCCCACGAGGTTCATGAATTTTTAGGGGCGAACACTGGGGTGGTTGAGGCTCAGGAGGTAGGTGGTTTGATGTCTGTCTGCATGCCAAAGTGTCCTTGGGCAAGATACAGAAGCCCGAGTTGCTACTGATGCATCCATCAGAGTGTACCCAACATTCACACACACATGAATGTGTGTGTGAATGTTGGGTAGAAAAGCACTTAAACAAAGAAAAGGGTGCTTGTATGAATGTGTGTGTGAATGGGGGAATGATACATGTTGTATAACACATTGATGGCTCACGGAACAGTAGAAAATCACTATATAAGAACCCGTCCATTTACCAAACGTTACCCTTTTGTGTGCTGTTTTTTTGAGCCATTGTATTATTGGGTTTTGAAATCAATACAGCCAAAAATTTCTGTACAAAATGTAACAAAAGTAAAAAAAAAAAAAAAAAAAAAAAAATCATGATCACATTGACTCAATTTACCATACAGACACATTGATGTTAGTGTACTTAATCTGGATTTCAACTTGAGTGCAGGTTCCTACCGCTCAGTGGAGTGGATTAATATGACAATCCGCTTGGAGCTCTCAGCCAGTTCTGAAACATCTCCAGCACTGACTCAAGGTGATTTATAGGAAAAGAGATTTCATATTCTCCTTAATCTTCTTTGCTCTTTGAATATTTTTGAAGTGTCTTGCATAGCATTTTGATCCATATATTAAAGAGATTGATTTGGTTTCAAAACCGAGTGGAAAAAAAAAAAAAGATTGAGCAACGGCGAGCAGATGGAGAGAAGACTGGGAGGAGTTAAACATCCGCAGTCCGGTCAGTGTGAACACAGTATCTATGTGGCTCTGAATCGCTGGTCAACTGAGGGAGCTCTGTATGTCTCTTTATAACCAAATTAGTACAGAGAGAGACCTCATATGAAAATCACTACACATTGTAAGTTGATAATTTTTTTAAAATCTGAAGCATCTTCCAGAAAGGACTGCTAAGTATGAGAGTATTTATTTATATTTCTTTTCTAGAAAATGTTCACCAATATGCAGTACAGGCTCCAAGTAGATGTGAGTTCAGGGGTGGTTATAATAATACACTGACCAGACAGACAGATGGAGGAAGAATGGAAAGTGGGAGGAAGGTGAAACCTTCATAGATTGCCTCCTGTCAAGACCGATCACTATCACTGCACAGAGCCAGAGAAGCAAAGAGTCAACTACTGTCTGACCCTTAGAGATTCTCCTACCTCTGTCACTGCCAATACTCACTGTTTCCAAACATCCAGCTCTATTGAACTAAGCAGGCCCTACGAAGAAATCTAATATTCAAAAGCTGAGAGGAGAACAACAGTGGAGCCAACTCTTATTTCCTTACTCCCTTACAGGGTAACATTGTGTGCCTTAAAAGAGAAGCACAGCCTTTGCTTGGTTCACAAGTCTGCCTTAGTGCACCTCATGAGCCCATCAGCCCCATCCTTATAGAGGCCAGAGGGCTGTTGTGTAATTTTTTGCATTACTGCCAGCTGTAGGTGTGAAATGGTGTAAAAACACCCCAGTAAAAACACGAGGGGTGTAGCCCCACCCCTCCGCCAAAGCTGGGATAAATTCCATTCATTTAAAACCTGGCACCAAAATATTTCAAGTATCTTAGAGAATATGTTTTTAGCAATGCCGTTGCTAAATAATTTAAAAAAGGCTGTTAGAAAACAATTTTTAAAAGAACCCTTTGCGAACAAAAGACAACCTTCTCAGAACAGTTTTACAACAGAACATTTCTAAATGGGTTTATCTCTGAGGCATTTAAGTGGGTCCTCAATCTAAACACTGACAGTGAGCTGCCAAATGGTTCTCCTCCAAACACAGCAAACGATGATGAATTAACAGCTGACCTTGTTTGTGAGAGACAGTGTGGTCAGAACAAGCAGTTACCTGCTGCAATTGCCTTGACACTCCACAGAAAAAGAGCTGCTCATCCAATACTTCAAATGATGAAAAACAAATTTGATTCAAATAAAACATTCCTGGAGTTCATTACATTATTAATCCTAATAAAGGTGGATTAAAAAAAAAAGTGAACAGACTCTCACTGGCAAGATAATATTTCCTTTTGAGCTCTCAGTAACTGTGCGTGCGTGCACACACACACACACACACACACACACACACACACACACACACACACACACACACACACAGAATGTAGGTGGATAAGCTGCTGAGCTGCTGAAGGTGTGAAAAACTGAAACATAGACAGAAAGAGGACATAGAGGCAGCAGCTGAATCCTAAATGTAAAGTAATGAAACAGAGATGCACTAAATCCATAGCTATCACCATCATCATCATCTGGGATGAATCAACTAGCAATGAGGCACATCATGAGCCAATGCACTTCACTGATTGCTTTAATTACTCTGTCAGTATACCAGCACGACTGTATTTTATTTTATTTTATTTACATTTTTGAAATCAGAAGGAAAAAAAATACTTGAATGAGAAATGTGTGTGAATTTGCTAAAGCTGCATCCAAAAAGTGGGCACAAATGTATAAACTGTGAGAGAACTCATGATACGTTCAAAAGCAAACTATAGACAAATTCAAGAATGGTGGCGAGCTCTGTGTGACCTGAATAACAATAACACATGCTGACAAAGAAAAGAAGAGAACAAATAAAGAGTTACAAAATAATAGGGGAGACTCAGAGATAGTGTATCACTATGTGCTCTAACACTATGGCATTAGAAATATAAATTCACTGTTATCTATACAGTCACTATGTGACTCTGCAGAACAGTATGTTCTTCACAGTGTAGTGGGAAAAAAGAGTAAGAGTAAGTTATACTATAGGTGGAAGTAGTAGAGGTGGTCTTTAATCAGTTTCAGCCGCTTTGGTGTTAATGAAATTAAAAAACAGGCGCTATAGAGGGGCAACAATGAGACAACCCCAAAGCAGGATTAGTTTGACAAGTGGAGGCCACTGACATTTTGCCCTCCTCAACTTCTCTAAATGTTTTGTTTGTTTTTTCACTAGTTTTGCATCTCACTGGGGTCCGAGTCACTGCTGGTAGCATGAGGAAATACCTGGACCCTACAGGGGTTGCACAGTTAGTCCAACTCCTCCAGGATGTCACATCAATACGTGCCATTGCTAGAAGGTTTGCTGTGTCTGAGCATGGAGGAGATTCCAGGAGATGAGCAGTTACTTTAGGAGAACTGGGCAGAAGGTCCTTAACCCATCAGCAGGACTGGTATCTGCTCCTTTGTGATGAGCAGTCACTGGTGTGAATGTCTCTGATCAAACAATCAGAAATAGACTTCTACTTCATGAGGGTGCCCGGAAGACCCAGCATCATCTAGTGGACCCTGTGCTCACTGCCTGGCACAGTGGAGCCTGATTGTCATACGCCACAGAATACCAGCATTGGCAGGTCCCACTGGTGCCCAACACAAAAAAACAACAACAACAAAAAAAAAACGACAAGTTATTCGCTGCAATGAATTATGCCAAAATGCAAATTAGAAGGCACTTATTCTGTGACAAATTTAAATATGAATGTTTCATTTTGTTATTTCAAGAGTTTTAAATAAAGTAGGTACAAATTATACAATTTTTTGTTACAAGCTAGACTTTACAATAAAAGTGCCTTTGCTTTATGTGGGGAAATAGTTCAGTGCTGAAACACTCACTTGACATTTGGCATTTTTTATGTTCATCTTCAACTCATGTATTACATCAAGTTTCTTGATTTTATTTCACTGGGACCCCTTCCTCACATTTAGGTCCATAAGTGTTTGGACAATGACACAATTTTTGTAACTTTGTTTTTGTACACTTTGGCTTTTAAATCAGATGGTCAAGATGTCACAGAGGTGCAGACCTTCAGCTTTAAAGGAGACATATCATGCTTTTAAATCCTTCCTTTTCATATGTAAATCATTCACTTGTGATCTGTATAAAGTAGAACTGCAATGCTTTGGTCTGAATTCCTCGTTATTGCAGCTCCACAGACGCCTTGCTTACCCCTGTTCTGAGGCGCTCTGTAGGGCAACTTGTTTTGGTGCGGTGTTTTTAAATGCGAATGAGACATTTCACACCCCGCCCCCCTCCAGGTCGCAGAGCATTCCACTCCATCCCATTCAGCCATTTTTGTAGTTTGATAGCAGCGATACAATAATGTCCTGGCAGAGAAACAGGCACTTCGAAGAGGCTCTGATGCCGGAGGGCGATGCAAGGAATTGTGTGGGTTAATACACCCAACAAGTGAACATTTTGACTTGTCTACTTGCAACTTCGGCATAACTGAACTTGGACTACAAAATTGCTGCGAGAAAAAAATGGCGGATTCACGAAATTGGTTAGCCAGAAGTCCATGACATTGTTTAGCACTTTCACAGCAAATACTGTGACGTAATTTACAAAATAACACAGTGGGGATAGAGAAAACTGAACAGACTGAAAAATATGACCCAAAAAAAATATAAAGATATCTACGCAGCACAAGGAGAGAATACATTTAAATTTTCTGCACTCCTAGACACTCAAAGTACACAAAAAAAATGTATTTAAGGGCTAAAAAAAATGGATTTTGCATGATATGTCCCCTTTAATTCAGAGGGTTTAATTAAAGTATTGCATTAACTGTTTAGGAATAATGGACATTTTTATAAATAGCTCCCCCTCATTTTTAGAGCAATTGAACAACTGACTGATAAGCAATTTCATTGCCAAGTGAGACCTGTTCTCTCATTACTTCATGACAAATAAAGGAGCTGGAGCTGAGTCGAAATATTGAACTAACATTTGGTAGCTGTTGACTTGAATTCATATTTCTAATTAAATATGAGGCCCAAAGAGATATTGATTCAAGTGAAGTATATCTTATTGTTGTTCTAAAGTCACAAAAGAACTCAATTATATTTAGTTGGCTCCAAGTCAGCACACCGTCTTGAGAGTTGCACAAATTCTGAATGCTGAAAAATTACAAATATTGACAAATAAACATTTGGGTAAAAATATTAACTCCACCACTCAGTGTATTCATAAACTAACAAATGTCACAATAAGCCTCAATAAAGCACTGTGTTCTTCGTGGTTCTCGCTTTCACAATGTTACTGCCAATTTTCTGCAACCTAATTAGGCCTACCAGGGAGCAAGCTCATTCTAAGTTGTATTAATCTTATACATGTTGCCGTCCACCTAGAATCTATTCATTTTTTACTCTGCTGCTTTCAATCTGCTCAGTTCAGCTGGATTTTACTAAAGACCGTACAAAAATGTAAAGAGTTCTCAGGAGTAAAGCTGAGGTGACGATCTTTGTGGACCTGTTTGCTTGTTCATTTCTTCATCTGCTGTCAAACCAACTCCTCGCTCCACACTGATAGCATGGACCTTGTTTAACTATCCGTGTTTCTGATGTGGAGTGTGATGAAAAATGGGGAGTCTCTTTTCCTGTGTGCTGAATAATAATTGTAGGAAAAATCTCTTGGGGGTTAGTTAATTACTGATGATTGTCATCTGTCTGGAGAAGCAGGGATAAGCTCAGTGAAGTAAAAGCTGCCAGTAAAATCCTGGTTGAGGACTGAGACAGATTGAAAACTTATTTAACCTGTTGTCACGGCTGTGGCACACAGAAGGAGGGCGCTGTTCGCAGCTTTTAGTTTAAAGCCCAATATACATTTTCTGTTAAACAGACTCCACAGACCACCTACAGTATCAAACACAGGACCCTACACAAAGACCTTGATTTTTGAGTTTGGGTTATAAGAAGTTCTGCCACAGTGACAGCATGGACACCCAACTTTGTGAACATGATAATTCCAGAACAAGGCGACGCAGGATTTTCAAATCGATACCAAAAGGTACATGTACTAAAAATCCCGGACGAATTCAAATCTCGGTGACTTTGACCTCAAGATCAAGGTCAGACATCAAGTTTCCTGAAAATCTTGTGAACATGATAACTTGATAAATATGTCACCTATGAATTTCAAATTAACACCATAGGTACGTTTACTAAAAATCTCAGACCAGTTTGAATACTGGTGACCTGAAGGTCAAGGTCAGACCGTGAGGTCAACCCAGCAAAAATAGCATCAAAAAGTTGTTTCACTTACAAACAACCAGGATTTTCGGGATGAATAAAATGGGTCTAAGAAATTGCTGCATGTATGTGTAATAGCTCATCTGATTAGCCACTCTAGTAACACAGCTTTCAATGTTATTTCCATGGCATATAACATACAAAAGCTAACATGTTATCAAGTTGAGTAAAATATTAGTCAAAAACCCCTACAGTCATAAAGGATTTTCAAACTATAGTTCTTACCATAACAATGACAATCACGGAAAGTGAGTGTTCTCAGTGCTTTGTATTTATTATGATTTTAGCATTTCTCTCTTCTGGTTCTTAATTAAGAATTTGCTTTTGAATTGATGGGGCTCATATGGACCCCTTTAAGATCTACTGAGACCTGGTAATTATGTGTTCTCGAACTTATACTTCCAGATTATTGCAGCCTAAAGATTCCACTGCAGGGCTGGCGGCCACCAATATGTATCACATTTGTTTGCTAATTCTCACTCACTGCTAGCCCAGCTGTAGTAAAAATTGTAAAAATGCAACAAAAAACCCTGAAAAGGACAAAGTTCATAAAAGTAAAAGTGCCTCAATGCTGCATCCAACATGTTTTAAAAGTTGGAACTTTTATTTTGAAGGCAAGCCTTATCTATTTCTGGTTTGCATTGTACTCAGTTTCACTACAGCTTGGAGAGTAGCTGGAGTGTTTGTAGACAAGTCCATTATTTTCATTCACACTATAACCACAGCAGCTGCTAGCAACCAGCGTTCTCACAAGGAGGTTTTTGCTCATCGGTTGGGGAATATGTCCAAAGTAGCGGACAAGTTAATGTCACATGGTTAGTGGTCATGTGTCTGTAAAACCTCAATAGTTTCTGAATGTGCAAGTCTGCGTGCACTTCCATTATTTTGTGACTAAAACTGATGCTGGCTGGAACTGTGGCTGTGTTTACCCTGACACACATTCCCAGAAATATCTATGATATATGCTCTATTATGTATCACTTTTTTGTGTTTTTGCATTAAAGTGTCACATTCAGGTTTTAAAAAAAATCCCAATTAAACACTATCTGGAGCACCCCAGAATAGAATACAGTTGCATTAAAAGTTCTTTTAATGTGTTCTTTTTTTGGAAGAAACTCACTGGTGGCTTGGCATCAGATGAGAAACCCCCTTTGATTTCTCCAACAGATGAAAAAAAAGCTGAAAAGTGCTCCGTAAAAAAATAAAAATAAAAAAATAAAGGAAAACTTTGAAAAGGCAACCTAAGTACAAGAGATTGCCATTTATCAAGCTTCTGGGATATAGTACTCATTTAGTCATATGTATTTGGGATGACTGTAAGGGAACATAGTAGAGCAAACATGCTCCATAATGAATGATATGAATGGATATGCCTTTCAGTGGTTTCTGTTTTGGCATTATTTTATGAAATGACCACAGTCAAAGCATGAGCTGAATCTAGTTCACACACACACACACACACACACACACACACACACACACACACAGGTCTGCCATCCTGTCTCTGTGAGGACCTTT
>JAVDPK010017298.1:0-13572 GCA_034780415.1 Cichlasoma orientale | reverse complement strand
ACAATTGCATGCTTAACCTCCTTCATTCTCCCCCGGGGCTCTGTTAATTCAAACTGGAGCGACTTCAACATATCTGTTTTGTAATGCTAAAATTAGCAGGATCTGAGGCATGTGCTTGATATGGTAATAGTAGCAGGTTTTTCAGTTAATACAGTATGCACTGCACTTTGTCTTTTCACAACTTTGGTTCAAAGTAAAATCACAACAATTGTGTTTATTAATATAAGTTTTGCAGAGATATATATGGTACACCGAGGATGGTCTTCTCAGTGTTCGACTTCTCAGGGCCATTATGAGGTTAATATTGTAGATATTGATAGTTTACTATGAGATTCAGTGCTGGGTGGTTTAATAACCCCAGTAATCATTTAATTTAGTGCCTTATTATTATGTAAGTCTAGACTTGCCTAAGTTATAAAACCTGCAAAACCAGCAGAATAATGACTTTCTACTGTGTTTTTTTTTTTGCATGCTAAAACACTTTTCTATGAGCTTGATAATCACACACATTAAACCTAATAAACATCAGCATGCTGGCATCGGCATCGTGGGCATGTTTGGGTTTGCTGATTAGCATTTAACTGTTTATAAGATGTTGCGTGGTGGCACGCAAACACAGGGAAATATTCTACTTTAAGCAAAACACAACATGCAATTTTTATCTGCATGCAACACCAGAATATTTTTAAAAACTGTTTTTCTTTTGCTTTAATCAGTTCTTAATAGGTGAATTAAACGCTACCATAAGAGCATGCAGACCTGACACGTGCATTATTTTCAATGGAAAATAAGGGCAAGAAGGAAAACAGAGCAAATGAGTCAGAAGTCACATCCTATTTCATTGTATATGCTACAAAGCAGTTTACCAGTTTATTTTCCATCCATGAGAGAGATTTGGATTAAATAAATGAATAAATAACAGTAAGTAAGGGAAGAACAAGTTTAAGCACGCTGTCAACACTTTCAAATTTTTTGAATTAAAAAATTGTGATCCGTTCACCCGAAAAGCATTCCATCACTTTTCTTGTTATGCTGCTGTCTGTGCTGCCATCTAAGTTATTTTAGCAGTGAGCATCTGTCCCATTTTGTTATATCATTTCCCTGAAGAGTACAAGGCGTCTTGTCACAACCGGAGAAATGTTAGTTTTCCTTATCGAGAACGAAGCACAGGGAACAGAGACCACAGAGACTAACTCATATACAGTGGAGGCTGTGTGAAATCCCTCCAGGTTGTGAATAACTGAGCATGTCGCACAGATACCAGAGAAACCATATCACTGAGAAAACTCAGGCCCGAACTCCTGTAGAAGACAAAGCTCGTCTCCATCAAATCAAGTGAAGGCTTTTTCGTGCAGCATCCTATCCTCTGTGCCACTGTCTCTGACATTGTGCATTCAGGCAGAGCTTGTCTGTTAGCTTCGTTTTTGTCACTAATTTATTCATTTAAGCGGCTGCAGCCATATTCAAAGACAATGGCACACAAGCTGTGAGTTGAATTAACCTCAATAATTATGCAGTTTTGGGGAAAGAAAAGCCCGATTGTTAGATGCTCCTCAAAATTCCTGCCCCCTTCTGTGCTTAACATCCAAGTGAATAGATTACGAAACCTAAGAAAAATCCAAACTTTCCCTGTAAAGAGTCCCCTTGGATTGACAGAACTGTGCACTACGACATTTGTTTTAAAATCCTTGCAATGCATCCTCTAAGGCCAGGCTTTTGTTTATGTTTGCTCTGCTGATCATTTTCATATTGAGCCTAATGGAAGCATCTATCCACTTTGAATGCATTTGCGAGGGATCCATTTTCTCAAAACACTGTATAGGAATGAACTTTTAAGTGATTCCAATAAAAGCATGGTTCAAAGTGCTAATGGCTCATGTGATCAATACGCGAGCTTTTTTACTGCATTCGACTCCATCAAATGTTCACTTCAATCCCAGGGCCATTTGAGTTGCAACAATAAGTTTATGAATATTGTATTGTGTATCGCATCACTCTGATTTATTCCCAGCAAAGCATCTCATTCAGTTAAAACCCAGTGCATTATATGCCTGTAGCTTCAATTCTTGGTGAAGCCAAACATTTGGCTGGTCCAACATGGGATTACAAGTCACTGCTGTCTGTCAAGCATCAAGATATCTTTCATCGGCATGTATTTGAAAGAAGAAGAAAAACATCAATTAGGGCATATCGAACATATTTCTGTTTACAGTATCTGTAACAGAAATTAAGTAGTATACTGTATCCAGCATAATTCTCCTGCTTTATATGAATTTTAAAGTAATGTATACAGTTCAGACCGCATTAAAAATATAATTGAAATGAGGTATTATGTTGTATAGAAACTTAAAGGTGCCGGTCGACCTAAATTTGAATAAAAGCTTTTCTGAGGGCTCTTTCATATACAAAGTGGCACGTGCTGCTCTGACTGCTAGATTGAGCGAATGGCCCAAAATTTGTGTTGAGATGCTGCGCTCTGCCTGTGCTACGTAATATGCTCGTAGTCTTCACGTGCACTGTACGCGGCCCACTCCCCTTCATTCTGCATTTCTGTTTGGTCGAACAAACGTCACGCGTCTGTGTTAAATGGCCCTAACAGCCGTTTTGATCTCAAAATTTACCTGCCTGTGTGGCAGCTAACCCTCCAAGATTTACGTGCCAAATGAAAAAATCTGTCTGCATTTGGCGCTGGCAAGTGTTACCATATTTCTCGTTTATGCTAAAAACCTTAAGTCAGTTAGTAGATTGATTCAGAGTTTTATTAATTAGTCATTTATCTGAAAAATGCCTAGTATGTGTTTCTCACAGATCCTCAAATGTGAGACTTTGTCTCTGTATAATCTAAATTTGAATAAATTTGGATTGAACAGTCTGCATTTTGAAAACATGAACGTGGGCCCCGAGAAACTGGGACTGACTTCACTGTGTTCTCTCTGTAATAACACCTGGCCACATCTGGCACCAGTCGAGGTGTTATGAAGTATTGGCTGGATGTGAAAAACATCAGACAAACACAATAACAGAAGCCCATTTGCATCCTGCACTCGGCTGCTAAAGCAAGGGCAGCCAAGATTCTGGCTAATGCATAAGACATTGTTGGAGATGAAAGCCTCACTGTGACAGTGCGCCTTGTGCTCAGCCTGCTTTAGATGAAGTGCGGTGATGGATCTTGAGAATAGCAAGCCAGACGATGTTGTTTTTAGTCATGTGTTTCTAAGAATAGAAACACCAAAAAAAAATTTTCTTCTTGCCCATATAAAAAATCTTCTCATTGTTTGTTTTTATAGTGCTCATACTTGGTTTAATAACTGAGGTCATTTGTGTTTTAATGAACCACATGGTTGTTCCCACAGTTAAACGCAGTTTGGTATTGCAGTTTTTGACCAATAGCTTCACTAAAGACAACCTCCATTTAATGTGTGTGCGTGTGTGTGCTTGGGGATATATGTGAGGGTGAATTATTGATGCAGTGTAAATCCAATCTGCCTCGTGGCAGGTGTGCTGCGTGCTGTTTGCTCTGTGTGTGTGTGTGTGTGTGTTTATGTGTGTGAGACATTGTCAGAGAGCAGGAAGGAGCTGTGCTGTAATTAAAAGGCAGCACAGTCTGCAGTCCTGCCCACACAGATTCAGCTATAGGCATACAGGCTATAGGCTCCGTGTACCTTGCATACACACATGACCACTGAAGTGTTCACATACAACTGAGTCTTTCTCGCTCTCACTCCTCCCTCCGCTTTTCTCGATCTGTTGAGCAGTACAGTTTGCGTTCCCTTTTTTGCTTCCCCTGCCTCCCTCCTCGCCTCACCCTCTGTCTCTCTGGCTCTTTATGCTCTTTTCTCTCTCTCACACATAAACTTTACAGTGTGCCACACTTGAGCTGCAGCAGTCTGTTATTGTGCAGCATGCAGACAAGCTGCTAAGAGTCGAGCAAGCGATATCATCCCATTGTCCCTGTGCTGTCACCTGCACCAAAGAGCATGGAGCCTGGGAAGAGAAAAAGATGGGAGGAAAAGAGATGGGGATGAAGGAGAAGGGTGGAGAAGGAATGAGATTAGAGTGTGAAGGAGGGATAGAAAAGAGAGAGGGATGGAGGACTGCTTTGTCTTCCTCCACTGTGGCCAGTTAGGGAACACCAACCACAGCAAAGATTTGTATTTTTCAGGGCAAACAGAGAAGGCCAGAATATTTACTGTATTACACAAATATTGGTTTGGGTCTGTAGTTACCTCAGAAACAAGCTTTACAGAAACAAGCTTGTATCAGAGAAGGTCTAAGTTGATTTATTTTCTGTACATTTAAAAAAATATTTAATAAGGTTTGCCCCGGGTTTATGATCTGCTGCAATTATAATTTACTATGAAGGACGTAAGGATTCCTGTTGTGGTATCTGACAATTTAAATGGCTGGCACAGCAGAAAATACTGCCACACTCGAGTATTATTGAGGAATATGTTAATTATACTTACGTACATTAAAATACTAATGGTCGTGTTTTCTGTATTACATTTTAAAGGTTTCCCTGCCATGCAGAAAAAAACAGCTATTGCAGACTGAATAGATTCTAATAATACTCCATTAGATTTAGCAGGATGTGAATGCTGTCAGAAACTGTCCAACGAGACTGCAGCTTTTTGTTTGCACCCCCTGCTGCCGTCACCGCCTGCTGCTTGTCTGCTTTCCAAGCTCATCATCAATGAGTCTATTAACAGCCAAAGGCAGTGCTTTTAATGTGAAATACACAGGAAGTGTTATGATTTACTCATCAGAACATGGTGACAACATTTTGGATAATCTGGTTCTGTTCACTTTCTTGCCAAGATCTGGATTTTGGAGACAAGCTAAGCTGAGTTACAGACATGATGCATTTCCCAAAATGCTGAATGTTATCTTTAGTGGTAAACAAGAAAAAGCAAAGGAATGAATAACGCGAATTTGCAAGTGAAAACAACCAAGCCATTACAGAGGTAATTTCACCATCCCTTCAGTGCTTTATTTATTTGTACCAGCCATTAGCCCAGCAGTAACACACACTAACATGCACATAACAGGGAATTCATATTTCAGTGATGTAGTCGCAGATACGCGGCATTGCACATTCAAACATGAAAATTTGTGGAATCATCAATTGTTTTTGAGAAGGAGCGCTCCATGGATTCAACCCACCTCTATTTGAGGTGCTCTTTGGAAAGGATACATTTAGGCTTAAACATAAAAAAAACCCTCTAAGACACTCCCTTATCAAAATAAAATAAAAATGCTTTTTGTTTTTTCAAGGAAAGGTTATATTTAAACCAAAAAACTGCACGCGTTTTGGCACACAGGCCTTCATCAGGGAATTAAACAGAGTCCATGGATGCACTGATGTTCCACCAGAAGCAAGCTTCCACCTAAGGGTGAGTGGAATATTCCTCCAGTAAAGCTCCACCAATAGGCAAAGTCTTCAAAGTCTAATATATGTGTGTGTGTCTGTGTGTGTCTGTGTGTGTGTGTGTGTGTGTGTGTGTGTGTGTGTGTGTGTGTGTGTGTGTGTGTTGGCATCAGTCTGCTGTAGAAAGGCTGATCAAACCCTTCAGCACCGTCTCTTTCACCATTGCACTCGGCACGACTGACTTCACCGACACTCCCACCGCCATCAGCTGTGAGCAGCTTATGGCCAAGTTTTTTACTCTTAAGAGTTTGTGTAATAAAGAGTGAGCAGAAGTTGTTTTTTATTTTCTCTTGAGTCACTGCATGCGGTATAGATTTTATATCGAGGCGTCACTTCAAATCTGGTAATTTCTTCTCTGTGCCTATGGAAAAAAGAAAAGCGCTAAATGTGAAATATTTACGGGGGTTTTGTGTCTGTTCTCAGTCAAAGTGTGTAGTTGTGTGTTTGAGGTGAAGCTTTGATTGTGCTTGTCGAAAGCAAAGACTTTGTGAACTTGTGCTGCTCAGTGATTGCAGCCTTCTATGCAATACAAGGCCAGCAAGACATTCTTCTGCAGACGTTTCATTTAATTGAGTTTTGTGCTGTTTTTTTTATATTTATATTTCTGAGAGCCTAGTATGTTACTTTTGGTATTTAATATCAAGCTCCATTTATATTGAAATAATAAGTTTACATTTGTTTATGTCCCTGACGGCTTCTGTATAGTCTTGAGAGATAGGGGTTGTGTTGAGGAGACAGGTGGACACACGGTGCAGGTGAGGAGAAGGAGGAAGGAAGAACAAATCTATTTCCCCTGCTGCTGCCACGAACGTGCACTTCAAAGATTGCTTCTGGAGACAGTCAAGAAGCAAAGTTAAGTAAAATGCCTTTAGCTGCTAAGTAATAGGTTAATGCTTAACCCAAGAATACTAACCTGAGTTTAGTAACACTACCACTCTCACTTTCACGTGGGTGAAAATCATCCGACGTTAGGGTTCTAGGGTTAATGCACAGCCTTAAATTAAACTTCCGTCCATTCATCCGTCTCTAGCTGGTGTGTAATGCATCAGAGGGGCAGGTTGTTTGTGCTTATGGCCACAGAGTTGCCAACGGTAATGAACAGCCGGGATGACGCGCCCCGTGCAGCATCGATCGCACACTCTCACACAGACGGTGGATGGAAATTGGTCCTGGTGGGGAAGCAAAGGAGGTGCACACATGCCTGCGCCTTCTGTGGACACATATGGACGTAGGGATCAGTACACATGCACATACTGAGAGAGTGAGCGTGTGTGTTGGGCACTGTGTGTTTATTGACATCCATGGATGCTTACTGCTCACTGGGCCGAAGATGATCTTCTTATGGGTGACAGTATGGAGCACATAGAGGAGGAGACCTGCTCAGTGGGCTTTTCTCTAGCGTTGTTGCAGAAAACTCTTGGATCTCTTCCACCTCCCCTCATGTCCTCAGCTGGTGCTCTCTGCAGTTGGAGATGAGCCCCACACACACACCGTATCAAAACGGGCTGCAGCGCTTCCTCTCTTGCTTCATTATCACATGAATGGTTGCCATATTGCTTTATACTGTATGGCCATTGTTGGCAAGTCACTCAAAGTCTTTGGCTTGTACATGGTGAGCTAACAATAGCCAATGGAGGAGGAATTTCTGTTTCAGTGGCTCAAAAAGTGCTCTGTTTATCCTCAAAACAAAATCTTAATGGGGGGGACTATTTTTGCAGCACTGCCCATTATTCATTTAATTTATAATAAGATTGTACTCACCAAGTCGAGTGCTGAAATCTGGGAGCACAATAAAATGTTCACATGATCAGAATGACTGTAAACTAACTGTTTGGTCAGATTATCTGGATTGCTTGAGAGTTAAAACTGAAAATAAGCACACTGGAAATATCCATATAATTCTTTATTGCACAGGAAAGCCGAGCAACATAGCAAACACGAAGGTAGACAGACAGTACAAATACACATAAAGATGCCTCTGACAATATTACAGTTAAGATAACAAGTACATTGTGTGCATTGAAAATTGTTATCTTTTGCTTTTTCTGAGACATAAAGCCTATGATGTTTATTGTGTGGGATTAGCAGGTCCCAGTGGAAATTTGTGGTTTATTACAGCTTAGGTTTTGTTTCTCTAACCCTTTTGTACTGCCTGCTATTATAACACTGGAATCACCAAAGATCTAGAATCAAATGCCTTTGTGCATCAACAGTAAGACGATCACACAGGTTTTACAAGTCAATATTGGTCATATTATTTGCAGGAGAAAAGAAGTGGACAATAAAATCCACAAAGTGTTTGCTGCTATTGTGCTGACTTGTATTTGTCCTGCGTAATGAGGGGACTTTTCAGATGTACTAACTGTACTTTTTTAGTTCTAATTAGGAAGCTCCTTTCATCTAAGCTGCTTGTTTAAAACCTGTATGATTGTCCCATTGTTTTTTTTTTTGCTGCATATATTTTGGTGATATTATTGGTGAGTACATTGCTATGATTGGTATCATTAATGTTGGCATTCCACATTTAGAAATAAGTACTCCTAAACTGACCATAGGTTTCTTAATGTTGCTTGTTCCCACTACCACAGATTCCACATTAACAGAAAATGACATTGACTGGATGATTTTTTTTTTGTAAAACAATAAACTGTATATAAAAGATGGCTGTAGCCACTGCCACATCGCCCACAGGTTGGTGAGGTCCTGTTATGAAACTTTAAGCTGAACCGTTTGGCCATCACCATCCTGTGGGTTCTGAAACCGGGCATGATGAGTGAGGTATGCCCAACCTATAGGATACCAGGCTTTATTCTTCTTTTTTATTCTAATGGGGGCCATAATTTACATAATAAACATGTTGTATTCGATAAGATGTGACAGTACCATTTAAGAACATAAAGTCATCAGGAAAGAGTGTACTGAAGTCATAAATCAAGTGAGCCAAAAGTTGTTTTCCCAAAGATTTCTATCTAGTCTGACATATTTTGTCAGTCTCCTCCTGCTGGCCATTAGATAGAATTCGGATTTAAGGCACTTCCGCACTGACTTCACTTTTCAGCCCCGACGTTTTGCCCATCTTTTATATAGAATGGAAACAAACCAGTGTTCAAAAAATTTTTAAAGTAAGCAAACACTTTATATCAGAAGAAATCTCATCATCATTTTTCTCAGCAGCCAAACTAACCTCAGTTATTTGTTTAAAATTTTTGTTTAAAAAGCTAAAATCAAAGCAATATTTGCCTCACAGCTCTTTTTTTATGACTGACTTTTTACAATGTGGATCTTGTTAGTACAGTGACATTCTAAATAACTACAAAAATAACTACTAAACTACAAATGTATTTTCCAGATTGAAATAAAGAATTGTCCCTGAACACTTCAGAGCACAGAGGAAGAATTGCTGCTGTAAAGGGTTAGTGCGCTGGCTTTTGTTAAATTGAACTATTGTGTGTTTTGTATTGTGTCAGGGTCTTTGAGGAAAAAAAAGAAGAAGAAATACGATACGCAGCACTACAGGTCCTTAACCTCAGGGATGGTCTGTGTGTGGTAAATCTCTCCTATTCTACACATGCTTTGTTTTAGTTTCTTTTACTGCGCTTTCTCTGCCCCTCTCTCTCTCTCTCCCTCCGTCCTTTTCTTTTTCTCTCCATCATCCTCCCCGTTGTCTGTGAGCATGTTAACACTCCAGGCCTGTCAGTGAGCCTCATGGCACCATGGAAACCAGTCACACCATTCTCTACTAGTGTGTCCATGTGCATGCGTGTGTGTTTGTGTGTTGATGGGCGGGATCAGGGTCTTGTTTAGCTTCCAAAAGCTGAGGAGAGGTCGGAGCCGTCCCTAGGGCTATCCTTCTGTAATTCATGTAAATTCCCTTAAGACGCCGGCTGCTTTGTTTTCCTCATCGCTGCAGCTGAATCTGATGCATCTGTGTCATCAGCGCAGCTTGTTGTGAAGTGCTTTTTGTTTCCCTGTGAAATTCCTTCACTTTCATGCAGCTCCTTTGATACTTTACCAGGTACCTCACGTTATCACGATAGCCTTGCTACGTGATACCTCAGACACCTGACCTCCTCAGTGTTATTGTGTCGCACTGAGTTCAGGCAGAGTTAACAAGACTAATACTGACGCAGACACGGATGAGGACGAGCCAGACGCCGGTGCTGCTGCGTCCTATCAGGCCATTTTCACGCTTTATTACTTGATACAGAAGCATATTTAAGCAGTTTATTAATTGAAATGTGACCTGAAAATAAGACATAAAGCATTACTGTAAGAGATACTCAAACAAACAAGCGTGAAAATTATGTATTAGGAGCAAACTTTAACAGGCTGAATCATCCCAATTGTCTTTTCATTCTGCCCCACACCCCACCCCCAGCTTCGATAGCCTTGTGAACCCAGCCTCTTATTCTCTCTCCGAGCCAATCATATTTCACTCCCATTCACATTTCTGAATAGGAAGCTCAAAAGAATCCCCGCCACAGACAGATAAATGAATTTGCGAGTGTGCACAAACACTCACATGCACACTGCGCAGCTCCAGTTAGGAGGGCCTGGTCTAGACGGCAGCTTGAACTTTTTTTTCTGTTAAAAGTTTCTATTGAAATATGCAGTTGCCATTGAAATATCGTTCATCTATTGGTGTCTTGACAAAGGCCGTGGAGGGCGCCAGTTCTATCTCAGTGTGAGTCTGAAAGAGCAAATGGGCCGGCAGGGATCGCCCAGTGTCTCTGCTCTACAGAGTCAGTGTGCAGAAATAATGCCCATTAGACTTGGTCAGTCACGCCCCTCGCTCGGTGAAATATGGCCCTTTCACTCATTTCATACCATAATGCATACACCTCACTGCTATCCATCATCTCCCTGAAAGACGTCTGCCACAATGAATGCTTTTATTTATGATACATTTTTAAAATTAATGGCTTCGCATGCAGCGACGCTGGATGCTGAGAAAGCTCCACACGCTGAGTTATGTTTACACAGAAAAACGGCAGAAGCCGTTCATTGGTGAATTAAGGTGGAATCGCACTGCAAAGGTTTCGGGCCTCTTGACCACCAGCGACACTCCGATGGTCCGTAGGCTGACGGTTTCGTCATTGCAAGTGGGTGGACATTATGTACCCACAGTGATTTGCAACAATGACCACTTTGTGAAGCCATTGAGCATTTCCCACTGGAGCAGACAGATGTCATATGCCTTGGAGGATTATTAAGTGGCTATTCCCAAAACTGCAACCAGTGAATGGAGACCCTCGCTTTTTTTATGCAAAAGTATGAACAAGGTAAAAGCACCTCTGTATAAGTAAAGAGGCATTATTAACTATAAGCAGTAATTGATAAAAGCTAATAAGAAGATGTCATTTCCGAGATTACATTTCAGCAAATGTTATCCCTCTTTTTTATTTTGCAACAAAAGCATAACCAAATGTAATTGGTCAGGATAACGTGGCCCATAAACAGAAACCAGAAGTCTTATGGTGCCATAAATCTTGTCTTCTGCCTACATATTCAAATGCTGATATTTATTTATGGAGATATGTTCTGTAGTACCATGTCCATTTAAGACTATACTATACCTATGTACACTTTATATACAGGTAGGTGGATAGCTGAGTCCAGTGATTTCCAATCAACCTCTGAAATCGCCAGTAAATCTGAGGTCTCGCAAGGTGCCGTGAGGTGTGTTCTTCTGTAGAGCAATCTTTGCTTTTGTGAGTTCCTGTGACAGTCACGGGTCACAGATCAACTAAAACCATGAACCACACATTTCATTTGATTTACATTTGTGTTTTGTAATTTTAAAGTCTTAATCTGAATAGTTACATGTAACTAAAATAAATACAAGTGTTAAAACTCACCGTGAAGTGATAAGATAATGAAAACACACGAGCAAATGCTTTACAGCACAAAACCAGACAGTGAAAACATATGTGAAAATGTGCTTTTTGGATGCTGGGGTCGAAGTCATTGTTCAGTTGGAGGGACAATGTTCTTTGATGCAGATAAAGTTACATTTTCAGTGCTTTTGTAGTGAGGGGGTGTTATTTAAGGCTGGGCCCAGAGAAAAGTGGCTCTTTCAAACCATTGTTACCCCTCTGCAACCATAGCTAACGGACGTCAAAAGACTTTTCACATCTATTCTTTTAAAATGGGCTGCAGTAATGCCGGCGAGGAGTCGGCAATAAATAAGCTTCCTCTCACTGTGTCAGCCAGATTAGATTGCATGGGGACATCTGTTGAGTGTAGGTGAGTACTTTCTCTGGTGTTTAACTGTATGGGAAAGGAAGTCCTTAGAATGTGCCTCGAGGCTTTTCACTTTTTTCACGTTGCTGTTCAGCCTCCACCCTCTATTGAACGCCTCGAAGGCCGCATTGATTCAAGCGCAATCAGTGCGGCTGACAGTTATTTTATGTAGACTGGGTGCCGTTTGATTTAACATGCAATTATAGTGTCACTGTTGCTTTTATGCTCTGCCAGATTCATGCAACACGATGTTGTGTTCTGTCATTGCCTCGTTCTGCAGACGGCTGCGTCTCGCAAAAACAAATAACTTTTAAAATCTTTAATGCTCCTGCGTGAATGTGACTAAAAAAGCCACCCGGGCAACTTTGTGGATTCTGGGAGCAGTTCATGTGATACCAGGAAATGTTTAACCGCTATTGTAGAGAGACAAAAGGTTGTTTTAATCCCGCTGTGAGAGGGGAGGGCTTTTGGGAGGAGGGGTTTTTGGGTGTGTAGGGGAATCAGCCCCTCTCTCTCTTTACTGTCAGTCAGTCACAGCACCGAAGAGTAAACAACCACTGGGATTATGACAGATGAGCTACTCTTACGCAGCGGATGGACAAGCTGAGGGGACTTATCCTTACTGACACATACGGGGATAAAGGTGACGCACCTGCTTTATGGTTAAATGAAGTTTAGGGGTACAATGTCTCTGTTATGCTCGCTAAGATCTGCAGGTGATATACGAAGCCATCTTCTTCCTGTTTAAGGCTTGAATCTGTTTCAGGTTTCATGAGAAATGATGAATGATTAAACTGCTTCATCAATTAATAGATGTTACAATAGCAGCTATTCTGAAAATTGGGAATTATTATTATTTATTGTAATCAGTTTGTTGATAATTGTAATAAATAATCATGGAATAATGTTAGATAATTGCTTGTTACAAAGCTCTCAATCATGAGTGTTTGTTGGGCTTCCCTCTTTTATATTATTGTAAATTAAATATTTTGAGGTTTTGAACTATTAATTAGCCAAAAAAAAAAAAAAAAAGACATTTGATGATGATGTTTTTAGCTTTTAGAGCTCGTTCTGGTTGTTTTACCACACGTCAGTGTTGATGGTGACTACTGTTGATACTCAGAGCTACAAACACATATCCAGTCAACAAAATGCCAATCATCCCACAGTTTAAACTTTGAGCTGGCTTATGCTAAAAGTGTTTATGATGGTAAATTGAATATCTTTGGACTGGAAACTGTTGATTGGACACAAAAAAGGCATCTGAAGACAACTTGGAACAAAAGAAATTTCAATAATTTTCAGTATTTTTTTTTGTTGCGTCATTTTATTCACCTCATTACTGAATGAATATTAAATCTGGAAATTAATTGATACACAAAATAATCATCAGTTGCATGTTTTGGTTTAGTCTTCGGGTTGTAGCCTGTCATGCTTTGACAGGTGAAGCTATGAGTGCAGTTCTTGGAGTAAAACATGCACACAGGTTTTGCAGCTCAGGTATGGCATTAACATTTTCATAGATATTTTGCACCTTTCCAGCACTTGCACATCAACAAATCCTCTTCAGGAGCCTGCTCGCCTTCAGTGCAAAAGCAAAAAACAGCACCTCTCTCTATCTACAAGCCATGTCCCCTAATGTAAATTCATCACGGGGGAAGAGAGAGTGTGTACCGACACTAATTATTTCTTCCCTCTTTGTCGATAATGACGCTTCATCGGGAGAATGGTATCATCTATAGCCACACTTTGCCTCTCATTAGGCAAGAGTCTAAAATTAAACCAACAGGCTGCTATGCCACTGCTGAGGCCCCTTCTCCTGTTTGTGGACACACACACACACACACACACACACACACACACACACACACACACACACACACACACACACACACACACAC
>JAVDPK010017297.1:0-13575 GCA_034780415.1 Cichlasoma orientale | reverse complement strand
ACACACACACACACACACACACACACACACACACACACACCCACACACACACACACACACACACACACACACACAAGTGTCACTCTTTGCATAATTAGAATTTGATGGATTAAGTTCCACAAAATTTGTGTGAAAGAGTTCCCCTCTGCTGATATATGTGCCCTTTGCAAACAAGTCAATAGTTCCAATAGTTGATTTCAGCTCTTAATACTCCAGCATTAATATTTACTTACTGCAAAACTGTGCTATAAGCTGATTATTATAATTGTCTATTGTCCTAAAATTGGTTTGCACACAGGTTCACTGGTATCCAAAGGTTGGAAGTAGCCACAATGTTGTTAAGGGAAACCTGCAGAGCAAAAAACTGCAATACTCTAGCTGCTACTCAAGGGTGGCTCCAAAAGAGAGCCCACCTGCACAGACTCCTGTGTTAAAATGCCCAACTTTACAGCATTAAAAAGCTCTACAGCCTGCTGCAAAAACAAATAAATAAAATGTTTTAGCATCTATGGATAGTTTCCCTTCTAACATGCACAAGATCCCCAGTTTGAGACTGCAATGAAATACAAGCCCAGCTTCAGGGTTCACAAGCTAGCACTGCTAGTGATAAAGGCAAGATCCACGAGGCAGCCGGTGCCAAATCTGTGCCAAATCAACTATACACATCCATCCACTGTGGCAACAACTCGTGTATTCAAGAGCAGTCAAACGTATGTCCACTAGACTAATATCATGGCTTGTAGAGACCATACAAGAAGTCTGTGCTGCAGCTTTGGTGGGTGAAATTTTAGTCTGTTACCTTTCTACCAGTTAGCAGTTGTGTGTCTGAATGCTGCACCCACACAGATGGATTCAAGCTGATACTTTTGGCACTGAATGTGTGCTGATACTTTAGCACACATTCAAATATCACACATATAATATGTGCGATATCATATCACATCACACACATTCAATATGCTCACTTCTGTTTCACAAAAACAGAACAAAAAACAAAGCTGAAACCAAAACACAAACTTTGAAGCTTCAAAATGCAGTCGACAATCACTGAGCAGCCTCTACATCCACCTACCATACTGTCATACTACATCCACCTATCACACTGTCATACTACATCCACCTATCATACTGTCATACTACATCCACCTACCATACTGTCATACTACATCCACCTATCATACTGTCATACTACATCCACCTATCATACTTTAATACTACATCCACCTATCATACTGTCCTACTACATCCACCTATCATACTGTCCTACTACATCCACCTATCATACTGTCCTACTACATCCACCTCTCATACTGTCCTACTACATCCACCTATCATACTGTCCTACTACATCCACCTATCATACTGTCCATGCGTGACACTTTAACTGGAAACAACATCTGAATGAAAAACAGGCTTTCTGCACAGATCAAAATTACAGGTATGCTGAGATCAAATTAGAATTAGATCCACATAAGAGCACAAGTCCCTAACAGAGAACCGGAACTTTGAAACACAAGACTGCTCCTTAAACGTTCCGCCTAGATCAGCGTTCTTTTGGTTGAAGCTGAAACAGCTTCACTGTTTCTCACTGTTCTTATAGGAGGATGTAATCACTGGTTATACACACTGTACACTGTATATCCTTATCACAGTCTTTTCAGGTAATTTACCTAAATTAATGTTAATGTGACAAAAATATAATCGGCCTACTAACTGTTGCATTAAGCATGTAGAGTTCAGCTTTGAGATGTTGCAGCTTTTTGTGGAACTGATTCATTAATTGGAGATAATTTATCTGAATTTCAGAAGCAGGAACACGCCTCAGTCATTCCCCTTCTGGTTCTTTGGCTATACATGTTTTCTCTCACCAAAGGTGGTTTGTTCTCATGCTAAGGGGTGAGTACCTCCAGCCTGACTCCCTGGCTCACACACTTGGATCTATGCTCGACTTCTTCAGATTCCCACGCTGCTCAGAGTTCATCTCCTGAGTGACCAAATTCAATCCAGATCTTCGTCCCTGCATAAGTGACCTTCACTCAGTCACCGAAGACTGCCTCACCTTCCCCCTCAAATGAAGTAAAACTAACCAGCCTCCTTTCCACATTCTACAACATAAACTCGCCCTGAAGCCCTTACCTCGTTGGGCCAGAAAATCCCAGCACACTTCACCTACCAGATTCTGGTTCCTCTCACACTCCTGCCACGTTCTCTCATTGTCTGGAATTTCTCCTGATCTCTTCTCCGGGCATTCCCTCCATGCAGCCACATCACCTGCTCAAAGCCAGGGACTGCTGGTCATTTCCAGCCTACTAGTAATATATTCGCAATAATCCTCAAGGCCTTTATAATGCTCAGTCATCACTGCTTATGGGAGATGTGTTTTTTGGAGATGGGCCAGGAGCTGCTGCCAGTCCTCACTGAGGCCTTCACCAAACCGCAGCCTCAGATCCACGCTAAATCCTGCTGCCATTCTCTTCCAAAAAAATTTGTCAAATCTAATTAAGGATGGTGGTCGATGGTGGTGAAAGACTGACACAAGTTTCAGCAGTCTAAAAATCCTGATGCTGGTATCTTTATGCGACCCTAAAACAAAGACAACACCAGTCCCTGACAACAGCCTAAAAAACGGCTCTCTGACCTTTGAGCTGTGTTCAGACCCCAGCAGGACAGCTCAGGGCTGGGGAGGAGGAGGGCAGCTTTTACTGAGCTGTAGCTTCTGTCTCTGGGGAGTTTACTAGAAAGAGCAACTTGGCTCTGAAAGCATCATCAGTCTGTTCCACAGCAGGTACGCGTACCTCAGGAATGAGGTCACGAAAGCATTGCGGGCTCTGAAACGCAGTCACAGACAGGTGGCAGCTCTGATGTTATGAACAGGTACCACCTGCTGTGTTTGTGTGTCTGTGTCATGAACCAGCAGCAGATATATTTAGGAAGCAGAGGTCCATGTGCATGTGTGTGAAAATAAATAGTATTTCAAGGCCAAGCAGAGCGTGCACTGACAGAAGGTCTTCACCTTTACTCGGTCACTACTGTGCTGCTTTCACATCGACATGCTGAAAATACGACCGCCATATAAAAGCACGTTATCATGAAGAAACTCGATATTCCAGCCAATGATCCCACTATTAATATCTGCACCTGCTTGTGCGTCTGTGTGTGCGTGTGTGCCGTAATGAAGGGTTGTCCTTGAGCGACAAACAACTGAGAGGAACATAAACACGCTGATTACAGATCTTCACGGTCATGTGACTGTGTGTGTGTGCGCTAACATACAGTGGAAAGACCTGAGCAGCTGATTATCTGAGTAGGAAGGCCACAAACAGCACAGAGCAGCTGTGATCACGGTGTGGGAAACACACCTGTTAACCCTTGCTGCTCCACCATGCACCATGCACCATGCACTCCTCCTTAGAAAGGTTTAGGAGCGCTTTTATGCTGCTCCTCACTTTCTGTTTCACATGCAATGTCACAATATTAGATCTTCATATTAATCAAGCCAAAAAACCTGCTCAGGCTTCAGAGTAGGGCTGTGCCATATCACACCGTCCACTAAAATACTGGCACAAATTTGCGATGTCATATCATGATATCATCACTATAGCAACACCACACATTTAAGTTAGTGCGCACAATGAGAAAAGCGTGTCTGAGAGCAAGAGCTGCGTGTGAGCCTCATGCAAAGGTGGAGACAGCAACCTCGCTTCGCCCCTGAGGCAAAAACACCGTCCAGTACAACCAGGAGGAGATGATAGCATCTGGTGATCTGTGATCTGCTCAGATGGGGACCATCACATGACTGAGAGACAGGAAGACAGAGAGGAATCAGTCCCAGCTGAACAGGAAGTGGACTTACTCAAAGAGGAACTCAACTCGGCCTGAAAGTACTCGGCTGAAAGAGAAGCGCTGAGAAAAGTGTTGGTAAATATCTTCAGACTTATTAGAGAAGAGGAGGAATGAGAACCAAGATTTTGTCAAAGACAAACACGCTGGAGCTGCTGCTGTACGACGCTCGGTTCCACCAGCCAAGAGTCTACAGTGATGCGGGAAATGAAAGTGGGTCATCAAGTACAGGATGAGGTTTGCTGTGTGTAAAGAATGCTCTGATGAATCCGACAGAATCCCCGCTGGTCTCACTACTTTCAAACCAGGCTTAGGACGGATTTGCTCATTACCAACATGCATACACTAAGATATGCATGTGCAGATACCCACGGTGGCACATCACAAAACCATCCTTGGGTGGCAACAGTTGCGCTATCTGTGTAGTTAATTTCTGATTTTGCATAATACAAAAATAACCAAACTCAAAACTCAGTCAGTCAGCATGGAAAAGCAGCTGACTTCCTGCTTATATCTGGTGCTCATAATTCTCTCAGTCATCAGAACCTCTGTCAGAAATGATGTCTGCTGAGCAGAGCTCAGGAGGTAAAGCAGGTTATCTACCAATAGGAAGGTTGCTGGTTCAATCCCCGGCTGCTCCAGTCTGCGTGCTGAAGTATCCTGGAGCGAGATGCTGAACCCCAAGTTGCTCTCAGAGTGTGAATGTTTGATAGAAAGCACAGAAAAACGTGCTTGTGTGAATGAAGCATGTTGTATAAAGTGCCTGGAGTAGAAAAGCACTATATAAGAACCATTTAGTGTTCTCCAGGCTGCGTTTCTAATCTTCTTTTTGAATAAAACAATTACAAATTCTCTGATGCAGTCAGCACAAGACAAAAATTGCTGAAAAATTGCTGCTTGTTCTCTTTGGGTTCATCTCCAGCATTTCTAATTGGCAGTGATGATTGGTTATAAGTCATAGAGCCAATCAACACTGTGTTTTTAATTGGAGGACGAGGACAACTGCACACACCACAAACAAGCAGCTGTGAACAGCACATTCGTAGTGTAGCGTCTACAGTTTCACACAAATTGGAGGGCACACTGATGTCCACTTTAAAAAATGAATGTCAGTGAACAGATGAACAAGACATCATCAACTACCACCTCTGAAGGAGCTCAGTTCATCAGTAAGTGATTTTATGCTGTTAGTGTGGGAAACCAAGAGGAAGTGACCTCAGCCAAAAATATTATCAGACATGATTTATTTTTGGGCCGTAGAGCAAATGTGTCCAATCAGCCGCTATGAGAAAGAATATAAAACAACACAACCAGGGATAGAAGTGAACACACTGCTGATGTTCATTTCCCACATTAGATGCTCTTCACTGGCTCCCTGTGAAATCCACAACTGAAAATGCTTCTCCTCACCCTGAAGGATCAGACCCCATCATAAGACCTCATAGCACCACAGTACCCCCACAGAGCTCTTTGCTCTCAAGCTGCAGGCTTACTCGTGGTTCCCAGAGTGCCACAAACCCAATGGTGAAAAAGATGGGATGCATTTCATAGTATAATGGAAATAAAAACAGAATGCAATGATTTTCACATCTCATAGACACATATTTTATAGAAAATGTGTATATATGTTTATATATTAAATATTGGCTCATTTTGAATTTGATGGCAGTCTGGGGGGTGCAGGGTCCATGTTTCCTAAAAAGAATTTAAAATTTTGATTTGTCCGCCCACAGAACAGTTTCCCACCTCGCCTCAGTCCATTTTAAATGAGCGCGGCACAGAGAAGATGGTGGTGTTTCTGAATGATCATCTTTACAACATACGGCTTCTTCTTTGCATGACGAACTGTGTTCAAAGCCTGACGTGTTCCTGAGTCCATGCAGTGATGCCATATGACTGCATGGGCTCGTCTCAGTGCTGCTGAGAGCCCAGAGATCATAGGTACACAGCATTGATTTTCAGCCTCGTCCCTGCACACAGAGACTTCTCTCCAGATTTCTGGAGTCTTTTGATGATATTATGTACTGTAGATGACAAAGTCTTCACAATTTTACATTGAACATTATTTGGAAATTTTGCAGATTGGTGAACCTCTGCCCATAACAGCCTCCGCTCCCCTGACTGACCTGTAAGCAAACTGACGTGGGTCCAGATGTTCTTTAACTTACGTCCTTAATAATCTTTCAAAATGACCTCTTTGCTAATGAAATAAGAGCAACAGGCCTGAAGTCATTCAGAGACTGAGTGACCTTGCTTTCGGGGGCAGGAACAATGACAGAGGCTTTCCAAAGCTGAAGGACCCTGTGGATCTCTGGAGAGATGCGTTAAAAAAAAGATATCTGCCAGCTGCAGGGCACCGTTTTTAAGAATATGGCCTCCTATGCCATCAGGAACTGGACAGTTCCACTATGGATGTGTACTGTGACACCTGAGGGAACGTTTCTAAAACTAGAAAGCTCCTCAGTAAAATCATAAGTATGAAAACAATTAAAATCATTAGACACCTTAAAAGCAGGCATCCCTTTTATTCGGCATCCCCATCATAGACTTAAGCCCCTCCCAGGCTGGATGAGAATTGCTGGGCCTGAACATATTCTCCGCCCCCTTCATTTTTTCTTCCTCACTTCGTTCTTGAATATGTGCTATCGAGCCATATCCCCATTATTAAAACATATATTACACGAGTTAATTTGACCAATCCAAGGGTTATTATTAGGAAATATAGTGATGATTTCTTGACAGAAAGTGACACATGATCAAAGTGTCTGTGAGCTCAGTGCATGCGCTTTTAAGCATTTCCCAGTCAGTGTAGCTGGAACAGTTCTGAGGACAATGGATGAACTCCACACCGGAACCAAGTGAGGCTCCAGCTTGTGTTTCCTCGGGACAGGTTTGTAGGACGGAAAAAAATAAACAACACTGTGGTCCAAAAAGATAAGTGGAGCCTACCCCAGCCGTCACAGGGCGAGAGGCGGGGTACGCCCTGGACAGGCCGACAGCCTGTCGCAGGGCTAACACAGAGACTCACCTCATCAAACCCAACCCCAGTAACTGCAGGTCTTTGGGCTGTGGGAAGAAACCGGAGTACCCGGAGAAAACCCACACAAACACGAGGAGAGGAAGCAAACCGCGGGGCCTAAAACTCTTTCGAGGAAAAAAAAAAAGAGCCATGGTAACCACATGTAGCACTATAATAAATGTGACTTCTGGAGCAAATACATGTTTTGACTGTTTAGGGTGCTAAAATGCTGAACAGAGCTGCATGCACAGAACTGTCATGGGTCTACTCGGACCCCTTTACAACGGCTTGCTCTAGTTTTCTGGGGGGGTGTCGTGTGCAGCTACATCGCACCGTCACATGCTAGCATACGTTACAAATCCAGTTAAAAAGGAAAAGAAGGGCTCCTACCATTGTATGTGACTCTGGGTTTAGTTAAACACAAAACCAGGTGAAGATCCATCTCATCTGAGGCCACAAACTTGGAGCACACGGGGCACTTGAAGCCTGGAAGAGAGAAGCACACCAGGAGTGAACACGACATGGAAGGAGGAATATGAAACTGCATCAAAGTGGCAAACACTCAGTCTTTTCTTCCCTCCTCAGCACCATTTGGTGTTGTGTTGTATCTCATTTCCACGCTGTCCACTGCTGTGAAAGAGGCTGTGAACATTTTCTTTTTTCTGCCCAGACTCAGTCGACTCAGTTCTTCACTGCAAACATATCTGCACCACTAGAAGATTTTACCTATTGAAGCATTACCAGACACATTACTGCACTTACAACCACTGTTTTATAGCACACAGTGGTTATTACACAGATATATACACTGGAAGTGTCCTGCAAAGTGTTGTGCAGATTTTATTTGTTGCAATTGATTTTGCGTTGCAGTACCAGGACACTGCAACAAAGCATCGTGTGGATTTATGAGCGCTGTTTATCTTTCTCTGAAAACAGAAGCAAAGGTTTGATGAGACGGAAGTTTTCTGGCTGGAAGAGCGAAGCAGTAAACTGAGAGGAACAAATATGCTATTTAGAGGGAGGAGAGCAGCACAGTTACTGCAGGTGGTAATTCTCAACACACAAATGATTTGCAAGCATTTCTGTAATAAGCCTATAAAATAATAATGATGATGGAACAAAGCAGCAGGAAACCACCTACAGACTAATACACAGAATACACAGTGCCCTTCAAAAGTATTGGAACAGCATTTGTTTCTGCTGAGCACTGAAGACAAAGTGTGAGATCAAAGATGAGGAGAGATCCTGCTGTGTCACACTAGATTGTTTAATTATTAATTAGCCCTAAATATCTACTATCAGTTCCAGCTTTGGCTTTCACCTGTGATGAATGCATTTGTAGTTAACCCTTTATTTACTGCGGGAATACAAGCGTTAACTTCAAAAGTGCCGCCATTTACGGACCTCCTGCAAAAATTACCGTAATAACCCCATGTTGGGTGTGAAGTGCAATTTCTCAGCTTTCAGAAACCATATGAATTTTTCTGATAGGACAAACGGTCAAATAATTATGGTAATGCAAAGTGTGTTTGATCAGACGTCTCAGCGGTGACACGCTCGGCGTTAACCAGCTGTTCACAGCAGTTAAGTAACAGGTGACTGTCGCTGTTAAAGGGTTAAGAAGGGCAGACAAACCAGCGAGCTGCTGAGTGCGAGAAAAGGATGATATTCTAAAGCTGAAAAAAGTATTTTATAAACAGCTGGACCAGTACCACAACCACAGATGTACTGAGCCACTGGCATCAAACAGCTGATGCTGAGAGCAGTAAAGAAAAAAGCCCAACACAACAGTCCATACACGCTGTTTTGGGCTGAAGTACCAGAGTCCACTGTTAGCTACACTACAAACACAAACCACTCCTCAGCACTCAGAGATTAATCTGTGCCAAAATTATGGAAGGGCCAAAGTATGGACAAAGGAGGGATCTGCACGTGATCCTAAACATACAAGCTTATCTGTGAAGCATGGTGGAGGTTGGGTCATGGCTCGGGCTTCTGCAACAGGCTCACTCTTTTATGATTCATGATGGCAGCAGACTGAACGCAGAAGTCTAAAAACATCATCCAAAAGAATCGGGAGCAATTTTATTGTAGAGTGACAGTGATCCAAAACACACGTCACAGGATGCTGTGTGTTATTCATGCTTTTCCAGCTGGAAGGTTTTATATTAGCATTTATGTTGTCTAACATATGTAGACACACATAAAAAGGAATAAAAGCTGAAACTGAAACTCTCTTTCATATGCATCTTTTGATCTCACACTCAAATGTCTTCAATGCACAGCAAAGATAAATGAACTGACTTTGCTGTTCCAAATTTTTTGGAGGGTACTGTAATTTCCACATATGCAAAGATTATTTATAAGCAAGTATAATGGCAGCCTTACAAGAGCAAGGTTCTGAGACAGAACCAAGACACGCTGATCCATACACTGCAACACTTTACACAACTTGAAGCCACTGTGGTGAAGAGAACAACTCTCTGTGTGTGTACTCTGTTTCATTTGAAGTCGTGCAGAGGGCTTTTCTGAGTCAGTGGTTTGACACACAGAGCAATGCATTAGGAACCACTAGCGGCCACTTTGTCACTGTCTCAAGGGTCACTTTAAATCGAGAATCATTTTTAGAATTGAAACATGACCAAGAGCAGGAACTGGAATGCAACGCCAACGATTACCACATCTTTAACACGGAGGCTGAAAAATGAATGGAAAGATGGCATCGCTCACAGGCCTGACGAATCTTACGTAACCTACGTAAGAGGCTGACGCTGTTACCAGCATTGCAGTGCTGCCGTGTCCCCTGCAGAGCCAGGCTCCATAGAAACAAATGAAATGCAGGGACTCTTCCCCTCCTGGATCCCCTCTCTTTTTTTGTCTCGTCTTTGTCATGACCTCATGACTATTCTGATAGTTTCAGTATCTTCCTCCAGGAATTTGCTGACATCCGTGAGTTCTTATACGGACACACACACGCACACACGCGCACACACACACACACAATAATAATAATCACTCGGTACAATCACCAGGATGCTGTGTTTGAGACTAGTTTTAAACTCAGTTAACGGCACCAACAGAATGTGAAGAAACAAAAGCCACGAGTTTATGTTCCAAACATCTCTGCACCGTTATGACTCAGTCACACTAGAGTGAAAGCAGGATGGCAAGCTCCAGTGACTGCACTGAGTTTTCACATTCAGTGGAGTGAAAGTAGTTGTAACAACCAACTGGTCACCCAGAGGTTGAGGGTGTTGCACGCTCAACCTCTGGGCAACTATTTTTGACTACAAATTGATCACACGGGTTGCTGGTGGGAGGCAACCTGCGGTCTGACTCAGACTGACTGCAATCACTGTCAGACAGATTGGCAAAGGTCTGCACATAACTGCCCTCTGACTTATAAACAGGTAGATTGCCAACATCCAGTTAATCTGAGTCAGTCTGCACCAGAGAGCACATCTGCAATCTCTTTGCAATAAGGGGCTCAACTGGTAACATTCCTATATAAAAGCAAGGTTGCTGAGCGCCTATATGCCATTTTGTAATTGCTGCTCTGCAGCCGTATTATAACAAACAGTAATAGCCAACTTGAACACATTCAGTCACAAACTGACTCCATCTTATTGCTGGTTCATCACTGTTTCTCTGGCAACTCTGGCGAGTGGTCGTAGAACTGATTCCTGTCTTCAAAGGCAATGACATCAAAAGTTCATCACACACAGTCTCAATCATCTTGGCCGTGCTGCTGTCTCCAACCACCGTTTCCCGCTGTGTGACTGTAGTATTAAAGAGATATCAGCTGAAGTTGAACTGAGGACTTGCTGTACTTTTGTGTAATACCACATTGTACCACAAGATGGTGCAGAGTAATGCTTCTTTATCCAGGGGAGTGTTAAATGGTTTGGCATAAAAAAGGGAAAGCCTCTTGAGGAACTGGGGTTAGGACTCGGGTAAGTTCACAGCATCAGCACGTATCTGCAAACATTTCAAAGACTGGTATTTAAATCCAGATGAGGGGACTCACAAACAGTATCTTCAAAGGGTACCTGGATACTTTATGATGGAATTGTAATACGATATTGTGGACTTTTGTATTTCAGTCTCAGTTTCAGAACACATCTCTAACCTGGGACCAGACTAACTGTGTTCAGACATTCTTTTTGACCACTGTCACACTGTTAAACACAAAGTGCAACATTATGAGTTGCAACCAAATCAGTTCAGACTTTAGAATGTTATATATACATTATTTGAAATGCACTGTATAGTAGTGCTGGCAGAGTTTACACAGTTAAATGGACAGCCATAATCACTAAATGTATTAATGCATTATAAATCAGAAAGAGCTGAAGCAGATAATTATATAAATTATGCTGCATACATCACACTCACACCTACACCCAGTAATTATCCCTTTGTTTTAACTTCCATCACAATCTTCTTGTCACAATCTCAGCAGAGACGGCAAATTCTGCAGTTTCCTGTGACATCGCAGATTTCCTCCTCCACCATCCATCAGCAGTTCTGCAGAGTGTGACATATCACAGCCAGGTGACAGAGTATGAAAGTGTGTGTGTGTGTGTGTTTGTGTGTTTGGAGCTTCCTATAATGGTAAAATCTGTCCACTGATAGGATAAATGGATTAAGGCAGTCAAAAACACTGCTTGGCTGACCTATATAAGTGATTCACAAGACATGCGCGCACACACACACGTGCAGGACGTGTTTTTCCAAGATCTCCCGGCCATCTGCTGACAATTAGGAAAGGACAGTCTAGGTGTGTTTATTTGAAATAGAGAAATGCGGATGGATTCCAGCTCTGCACGGCTCCACCGCTCATTCTGAAAACTGCTAAAAGCCGGAGCTGAGCCCTCCCTGTGAGGCTGCGATGACTCATCCACTAAACTGTATGGGGTGCTCTCTCCACCACATCAAACTGCTGCACATGTCCTCAAGCGTGTCTTCCTGAGGTCATACCTGCTGTTAGTCGCATTAAAACTCTGGCCTCTCAAACAACATGTCTCCCTGTATCAGTCACATGGGCTGAAATGACGAGTGTTATTTTTAACCCCTGTGCATCTCTGACTTTCCTGTAACCAAGTGCTGCAGTCAACATCACATGATGTGAAACATCTGCTTCCTCCACACAGGAAATTCTAAACTCGCAATTCCCCAAAATCATTTAAAGAAATTATTTAGGAAGCGTATTTTTACCTTTTAAATTTCTACCTTTTAAGCACATTCGTGACCAGGAAGATGTTAAAGATCATCATCATCATCATCATCATCATCATCATCCTGACAAAAAACAGTTCTGACCAGAAGAGCGAGGAACACGTTCTGCCTGCTTTCGGTGGGAGAACAAAAGAGGAAGAGTTGCAACACAACACTGCTCGCGTGTTCGCTCGTGTGGCTTTTCTTTCACTGATCTGTGCTTCTGTCTGAGGAAACTGTTCAACTGCTTTCTCTAACGAAACCTTCAAAACCTTCAGCTACTTTTCCACTTCAGTTCAGACAGGCCTGGCTTTTACCATTAATGCCATTAACATGGCCACGACACTGACTGTGAGACACTGGCTTTGAGTATCTCCTGTTATCGAGTACTGATCTGTTATCAGTGTTAAATTAATAAGCTGCGTTCCTCCTCACTGTGAGGAAGATGCTTTTCATGTAAGGCAACTTCAAGGTTTGACTGAAGCCTGCTTTGTTAAAAAAAATGTAATTCATGAATACATCCAGTAGGACGGCACTGACCTCATTATTCTGCACTCATGCTAATTCAGCTCAGCGTGAGCGTTTACAGTCACACTCGTTTCTCCTTCACCTGTTCTCACTGCGCGTGAACAGCCTCACGTGTGTGAGGTGGCGCTCACAGGAGACAGGTGAAATAACATTAATCGCGTTGGTGATGAAATGTTATGTTAAGTGCAATAAAAGCTTCCTAACAGGTGTTTGCAGAGTGAGAGCGAGACAGAGGAAGAAGCAGAGAGGAGAGAGCATAGTCGGAGCTTTGCAGTTGTGTCATCTTACACTCGCAAACTCCCACAAACATATAAAGAAAAGCTGTTAGCCTTTGGCAATCTGCTGACCCTGCTGCTGCTTTCAGTGGGACAACAAAATAGCTTCTTTCCTATTAACAACTGCTGCACAGCTTCATAAACAGTAGACAGCAGAATGAGTGTATAACAGTTATTCCTGTCTGAGACATGTAGGTTAGCTCCCTTCACTTTAAGCCACCTTTCTTGCCCCTCTCAAACACTCAGTTTGAACCTCAGACAACAAAAATGCTGGTCTTAGCTTAATTATGTAAATTGTGACCATTATTAGTGGGCAGCAAGATGGCACAGAGGTTAGCACTGTGTGGAGTTTGCATGTTCTCCCCATGTCTGCGTCGGTTCTCTCCAGATACTCCGGCTTCAGTCCAAAGACATGCAGTTAGTGGGGTTAGGTTACCTGGTGATTCTAAACTGCCCACAGGTCTGAATGTGAGTGTGAATGGTTGTCTGTCTCTGTGTGTTGGCCCTGTGACAGACTGGCAACCTGTACAGGTGTACCCTGCCTCTCACCCCATGATGGCTGGGATAGGCTCCAGCCCCCCGTGACCCTAAACAGGATAAGCGGAAGAGAGAGAGAGGAATGGATGGATGCATGGATGGATGGATGGATGGATGGATGGATGGATGCATGGATGGATGGATGGATGGATGGATGGA
>JAVDPK010017296.1:0-13583 GCA_034780415.1 Cichlasoma orientale | reverse complement strand
GAATTAGAGCGGAGACTGAGAGCCAGGCCTTCTCTCCAACATCAGTGTCTGACCTCACAAATGTGCTTCTGGAAGAATGGTCAGAAATTCCAATCAACACTCTAAACCTGTGGAAAGCCTTCCCAGAAGAGCTGAAGCTGTTATAGCTGCAAAGGGCCCACATCATATTAAACCCTCTGGATTAAGATGTTACTCAGGTTCATGTGTGCGTGTGAAGGCAGACGGGTGAATACTTTTGGTAATATAGTGCAACTTGTGATAGAAACGCAGCACATGGATCAGTAATGCAGCATCATCCTCCTGTTTCAGAGGATAGCAGGCAGTGATCTGGACTGACTCAGGCTGAGCAAGTTCACCTGAATTATCCTGTTGAAATAGATCCTGTAATAATGTTTTTGATGGGCATTTTCAGCTTAGTTATGTGCAGCCTTACAAAAGCAGCCCCGTTCCCTTAGGCATACTTAGAGTAGCCTGGATTAATTTTGCATCAGGCTGCCAAGAAGACATCCTCATGTAAGACTGGTAAACAACGAGAATTTGTTTTCATCTCGACAGATGGAGGATGACAGCAACAGAAGAGCACGGCTGCACCTCAGGGGTTGAGATCTTAGACCTCATTAAAAATAATTTTGAACGGAATAAATTTGATCCAATTTGAAAGATGAAAGGGAACATCCACCCTTAGTTACAATCCACTACCAGCAAAGTAAGCCGTTCTCGTGATCTTGCTCAGGTTTTTGATCCATGAGTGTGAGACTTGCTCAGAACTATTGACAAAATAATCAAGATGAAAATCCTCAATATACCCAGTGAAAACCTCACAGTGTAGAGAAAAGACCAAAGGAATTTCAGATCCATAACTTTTATATGATTGTGAAGCTTTTGCAAAAATTTCATTGGCATCGTTTTCATAACGAGTGAAGGTGATGCCCACGTGCTGTGCCCTCACCTCAGTATGCATCAGTCTTTAAATGCACCCAGGGTGACTTTTCGTTTCTCGCTGACAGTTTGCTGGAGGTCGCAACTGTAGTAATTTTGTTGTCAGGACGACACGTGTGGGCTTGTGGGCTACATCAGGGTCATCACAAAACACACATTCAACTCACAGGAGCCAAACGGAAACAAAGCTTTCTCCGAACGCCAGCTTAAATCCTCTTAGTTAATTTAACCTGTAAGGTGACACTGAGAGAGGGGATATTTCTCAATATCGATCTACAGAATATGTTTCACCACATGCATTATAAACACAACAGTTCAGCCTTGCAGTTAATGAAATCTTGTGACGAAATGGTGGTTAAAGAGCTCGATTTTTTTGAAGAGGTTTTTAATCTTACAGTCAGAGATTTCAGATGCTCTGACTAATCTGTTGTTTATGTTCTTTGTCTTTTTTTCAAAGTCACAGTAGGCAGGAGTTTAAACGCCGCTTTCAAGGATGGCTCCGATTGAAAATGTGACAGTAATGCAGAATAATGTCCTTGGTGTTCTTAGGATAATGGATAAATGCAACATCAAGATATGTGGCTTAGAAATGGGGCGATTTTAGACATGCGGATTAGCCTGTCTTTGAATCAAACAGTGAAAGGTCCGTTCCCAGCATTGTACAATCATGTGGAAAAGAAACTTAATCAATGCTAATCAAATGTACTTGATTAACTGATCATCATTAAGTGTGTGCAGCTCTATAAAAGCAGACGTTTCAAAGGTTTGCAGGTCTGGAGCGTTCAGGTGTGTGTGTGTTTGTACTCAGGAGTGGATGTCCCAACAAATTCACCCTAAAGTCAGACCATGAAAAACCCACAAGCTCCATCTACAGGCCTCAGTTAGCATGTGAAAGCTTAAAGTTCATGACGATTAGAAACAAACTGAACAAGTATGGCTGTTGGAAGGGTTTCCAGGAGAAAGCCTCTTCCCTCTAAAAGAACATGGCAGCACAGATCAGGTTTGCAAAGCTGCATCTGAACAAAGCACAGAGACTTCTGGGACAAACAGACCAATGTGCAGATGTTTGTCCATCATGCACAGCAGCACGTTTGGAGAAGACCAAACTCGGCATCTCAGCACAAACAGCTCAGACCAGCCGGCAGCTCTGAGGATTTGAGCTGCAGTCACCGATTCAACCATGAACTCCTCTGAAGACCAAAGATTCAGATGCGAGGCCGTCTGTCTGACAGTTCAGGTCTGGTGGTTAAGTCAACATGAGCCACCGATCCCAAACATGGCAGCAATTCTATAACAGAATGTGGGATTCACAGTACGGCATGGAGTCCTGTGAAAACTCTCTTTTTACCATGACTGGCTCATGGGAGGTTTGTGCTTCAGTACCTAACTCCTTTAGTCTGCAAGTCAAGTGTCTTCGGGAAGATACTGAACCCCAAAACTGTCCCCAGTGCAGCAGTTGCTGTGTGAATGTGATGCTGAGGGGTTTGAGTGGTCGGTAAAGTATAAATGTGCTCAGTTATTTCTAACCTGTGTGGACAGCAATTATTGCATAATGCCAGGAAATACCAAACAGAGATCATTTGTGCAGCTGGCAAAATAAATATTTCAGATATTTCAAATGGATCTTCCATGAAGAAAATGTCAAGGCATATGTCATTGTACTACTACAAAGGTTCCTCTCCTCGACAGGGTGCAACACTAATAACACTGATAAATGCTTTGAGAGGTCAGTAACACTAGAAACGCTCTAAACACCTGCATGAGATTTTCAGACATCCAGTCGGTGCAATGGGCAGATATCAAGATTCACTAGTGCAGCTCAGGGTTGTGTTGTGCTCGCTCACACTGAACATTTCCTTCCATGGACTGATGCATTAATGACGGTTAAGGCTGTCATGAGGGTCCAGCTGTCCTTTATTTATAGCAAGGTATCAGAATTAAGTTTATGGAAATATTTGAAGAATTTATTGAGCTGTTAATACATTGATATGCTTTGCAGTGGTTGTCTAAAACCCCGTCTCCTTCTCTCCCCCTCTCCCGTTCCACGGTAGCTCATAAAAACTCTCCTTCGTTTTATGGGGTTACAGTGGGAGTGAAAGTGCATGGAGTTTATGAGGCGTATCAATGGCTGGCAAGAGAGCTGAGATATGCTTATTCTTTGTTTGTTTGTTTCCTATTTCACAAGACAGGCCGCAGATAAGTTTGAAATATGACCTGGGCGAGCTTTCCTGCTGCACTGTGCAGCTGCTCGTGGAAAACCAGGCAATGAGAGGAACTGATTGCGGAGGACCGTCACAAAATATTAGAACAAAAAAGAGCAAACTCATAATTCACAAGCGTTTCGGCACCTTAAAAATATTTTCTACCTATATCATTTGATGAGCATTCATTATCCAGCTGAAACATCATAAAGTAAGTCATGAAGAGGTGCATACTACAAAAAAAAAAATGTTATATGGAGCTGAGACATTTGACCCCTTTGGCTACAACGCCCACCAGAAAGAGAGGGGGAGGGTGCGTTTGGCGATCACCTTCCAAGGTCTCCTAGCCAGGTGTACACCTCACAGCGCAGTCCTCGGGGGCTTTGACGGATGACACCGGCACCAGCGAGTGATGGGCTATTATTTCACTTTGCTTTGGATAAATGGCAGTGCTGGATCCTACCTGTCGCCTGCCCTTCTCTTTCTTTTGTCTTCTTCTCTTTTCCCGTCTCTGCAGCCGTGTACCATCACAGACCTGAATAGAAGGTGAAAACTAAGAGTGCTGAGATTTTGTCAGTGCAATTTGTGGATTTCACCTCCACATTTCAGCTCTGCTACTTTTTGAGGAGGTTTTTTTTTTTTCCCTGTAGTTGAAGTGGGTGTGGAGAGTGAGAGTATGCTGGATAATGACCAACTTGTGTGTTATTTGCCCCCCCCCCCCATCATTAAGTGTGAAATGCATTTCTTTTTTGGGAAACTGCTTTTTTCCCCGTATCGTGATGAAATGTTCTCCTTCTCTCTCTGTTTCTTGCTTCCAGACCAACAGTATTCATGGTCGCCCTCGCAGTACTTCGATGAGGACAGCTACTCCCCTCCACCCAGGAACATGAAGGGTCTCTCTGGTGGCCGCCCCGCCCAGCTCCAGCTCACCTCCCCCACCTCTGTCCACACCTGCGGCCTGGCTGAGTGCGACCATTCACTGGACCACCACCACCATTATGGTGACTCACGGCCCCCTTCCTACCTCCTCAGCCCTACTGAGAGCTGTCCCCTTGAGGGTCACCACCGCTGCTCCCCACGGAGCTCCATCCACTCTGAGTGCATGGTGATGCCGATGTCCATGTCGGCCACTGACCACTCTATCTCCAGTAGCACTTTTCCCCGCATGCACTACGGCAGCGCTTCACGGGACAGTGGTGGAAACTCTTCAGGCGGCAGGGAATCCCGAGACAATGGTGGCCCATCCCCGCATGGCGGCAGTGGCAAAATGAACCGAATCCCAGCAAACCTCCTGGACCAATTTGAAAAACAGATGCCACTGCATCGGGACGGCTTCCACACGCTGCAGTACCAGCGCACCTCCACCACAACCACAACTACAGAGCAGCGCAATGAAAGCCCAGGGCGCATACGCCACTTAGTGCACTCAGTCCAGAAGCTTTTCACAAAGTCACACTCCCTGGAGGGCTCCTCAAAGATGAACGGTACCAAAAGCGACTCACACAGGGAAAGCTCACACCACCACCATCACCACCACCAAGGCCACCACAAACACAGCAAACGCAGCAAGAGCAAAGAACGGAAATCTGACAGCAGGCAGCGCTCAGGAGGCTGGTGGAGTTCAGATGACAACCTTGACAGTGACAGCACATACAGAACACCAAGCGTCATGTCGCGACATCCAGTCGACCATATCAGCCACTGTTACCCCGACTCCGTGCACAGCCACATGGTGGGAGACCTGTCACTAAAGACCTCCAAAAGCAACAACGACGTGAAGTGCTCGGCCTGCGAGAGCATAAGCATGGCTCCAGAAGGCAAGTTCATGAAGAGGAGCTCCTGGTCAACGCTGACAGTTAGCCAAGCCAAGGAGGCCTACAGGAAGTCCTCACTCAACTTGGAAAAGCCAATGACGCCCACTGATCTCAAGCCTAACCTCAGGCCCTGTCATTACCTGCAGGTGAGTTTTGGTTTGTCGGGTTTAAGCAGTAGAGCTCATTCTAAATCAAATGCTACCAGAGACATTTCAGAGATTATGGTGGCACCTGGGGGGGGGGGGGGGGGGCAAAAACCATTTAGCACTTCACATTACACTGAATAAAATCGACATTATTTTGGATGCCACCTAAAGGTAGTTTATTTAAAGTCAGTGATCTTTGAACTGTTTGGATGATAGCGTTTATTTATCTCACTGCAGTGTGCAGAGCCTTAAAATCCATACCAACTTTAACTGTAGTATAAAGACGTACGTGAAACTCAAACCTGCGCTCACAAAGAAGAAAAGTTGATCATCTCAGTTGGATTTAAAGCTGATCTAAAAGACGGGTTTTGTTCGTCGCTGTCCTGGATGTTACATTGTGAAGCTGTCCTGTGGCTCAGCATGTGGCTGGCAGCAGAAAGGACAGCACAGCAGGACAAATCAATTAACTCTGTAAATGATCTGTGCTAAAGGGGAGGGGCTGGCGGTATGAGAATAAAAGAGCAGAAATCAATCTTGATTTTTTTTTTTTTTTTTTTTTTACTGGGTCGTTTCCCGTGATTTCACAAAGGTTTCAGTCGGGAAACAGTTTTAGCATTTAGCTCAGGCCCCCGATCGGTTCTGCAGGAGACCTTATAGCACAGAAGGGATCAATTCAGTGAGTCAGCACTTTTCACAAAAGATTCTCATGGGTTTATAACCATGCTGGAGGGTATACGGAATAAGAAAGCATACTTTGAATCCCAAATTGCAAAATCAAGCCAGAAAAACTACGTTATGTAACAGTGCAGCTGCAAATATACGAGCATAACAATGTGAAATGTGATAGTATCATGTAAGTACTGCCTGTAGCCAAAATAAAGTGAGCGCTTCAGCGCAAGGGGAAAGAGGACTCACAGACTCAGTGCACTAAGTAGACAGTATGTTGTATGGATTGCCTACAGTTGTAAATGAAAAGCCAATGCATTACTGAAATCAGCCGTGGAGTCAGATTAAGACCGCTACTTTTAGTATAAGTAACTGCTTATTATTTTGAATCAGGCAGGCAGTGCATCATCTACTCAGGTGTTTTGCATATCCAATAAGTGAAGTAACCTCTTAAGGAGAGAGCCGCAGTGTTAGCACCCCCACCTGTTCCCGTCTTCTGTTTGGTCATTCAGTGTCCGAGTCACAGCACCATAAACGCTTCTAAAAATATCCTCCTCTCCTGCTTTCTGCCGCAGGGCTATATTTAGACCAGCCTTATCAATCCAATCCATACAGGCTGCAACACATCGTCCCTCCCCAGGGGGGAATCAATGCACTCTCAGGGACCTCTCAAAGAAGACGTTTTGAAGACGAGGGGGGGGAGAAAGTTTGAGACGGCCTCTGCGGATGTGTTGAGATGCTTTAGGAAACAGAAGAGAGGAAACAAAGCGGTGCTCCCCGTGGCTGCTGTTGTTGCTCATCAACAGGAGCATTCAGGCAGAGAGAGAGAGCCAATAGTCAGGAATGATACTCTACACACACACCGAGGGGTCACATTGAGAAGTACTCGGGTCCTGCTGCTGCTGGATTGGGATTACCCACAACTGTCTGCTCTGTGGCAGCGTAGACCCTATCCAGGGAGAGTGTGTGTCCATGTGTGAGTGGCAGTGTGGTTTTTCTGTTTATCACACACCAGATGGTTTGATGATGTGATACTCACCTTGTTAGTGTCCTTGGTTGATGACGGAGAGAGGGGAAAACTTTGGAAAACTGTAAATTAAAAAAATGTCACAGGTATTTATTATAGGCTGATTAAAGTAATGTGCTTTTAGCAGATTTTATATTTTCTTGAGCACATGGAGAGGACGCCTGCCAGATTTTCTTATTCAAGAATAACTGATGTGTGTAACTGTGAGCAGTCCTGCGACCAGAAAAATAACCAATCACGTAAATTCTGCTGGAGGTAATAAAATTAAATTCAGCTGCCTTACCAAGCTGCCTGCATATTAATGTGTGTGTACACGGCAGGTCGGTGTGAGTCTTTGTGTGTGGAGGTAGGATAGCACAAGTACATGTATGAGACATCAATGAATTGGTCATTAGGGAAGACAGAGAGGTTAATATTGGAAGCTGTTTCTCTAAAATGATAAGTGGTGGGGAATCAGACCTGGCATTAGCATCACTCCCTGTCATCTCTCAAATTAGCTGTAATTAGCCTGCTCCTCGATCTGCACGCACTGATAGCCACAGAGTAATCTACTGTAATGTGCATGTAGGTGTGTGGGGCAGCCTTTCTCCATCACTGCAGTGTGCAGTGAAAGCTGTACGCTCTGTAATCTCTCTGCATCCTTCAGCTTCTTTGTGCTTCCTGCTGGTGAAAATTCAGAATGTATCAGCAGCTTATGGAAGTGAAGCATTTATAACATTTACACCGTTTGCATCACTGAGGATGGATCCTCAGTGTATCCTCTGCTAAAGGAGGTAATAAAGGAAGCATTGAGGAACCTTTCCTTACTGTTTAGAGAATTCAAACAGCTCTTAATATGGCAGCTACACAGATACTGTATTCTGGATCCTTTACTTTGGAACCTTCCTAAGTAAAACTGACTATCAAACTGCACCCAATAACTTTGCGTTACTGACAACTCTCAGGCCAGATTAAGTGAGCTTTTCTAGCAAATGCAGTTCCTTTCTCTTCCTTCATACAGTAGTGTAGTACAAAGGAAGGATTAGTCTTTGATAGTTTTGCTGATTGGGCATTGCAGAGGGATTTAATAAGCCAATTAATTGCCATGTTGGCTTGCCAAAGGTGGAGCTTGAGAGGCAGAAAGGCTGCTGATTAAAATACAAAAGGGAAGTGCAAAGCAGCAGAAACAAAACTGGCACTGTGACGGAAAGCTGTAGTAACACACACCCACACACACTCAGGGCTTTCCTAACATTTTCATTAAGGAGTTCCCAGATAGCAATCAGGCCATGAACCCTTACTCAGTCAGATTTTGTCCCAGGAACCCCAAGATCAGACAACAGCTTGCAACGAAATGCTACTCATCTCTTTTGCCGGAGGCGACAATGAGGATTATCACTGTGTTAGCATGCATCTTATTGTATTTGTGTTATTCTGTCAAACCTCAAGTTTCATTGGATTTTAAAAGGTTGTTGTCAGTCTATAAACATTAAATAGTCAGTTGTTAAGCGCACTCTGCAAAATGCCTTTCTTTTGTGCTACTACCCAGGCTAAATCAATAAAAATGGCCAGCTATGATAGCATCCTAATTCTCAGAAGGTTTAATAGCCATATTTTCTGCCTTACAGGCATTTTCTTGCCAAGACTTGTTCAGTGTTTTAGTGTGTTATTGCCAATTGGTGCAAAATAGCCCAGTACTCAACTTGTAGTGTCTAACAGTCTGTTTGGACAGGTTTTGTCAGTCTTCTGCACGCAGGCATTGCAAACAAGAATTCTCTGATAAACCCTTGTACAGTTTACATTATGAAAAAGCTAGTGAATCAAGTGGAAAGACACTTATTTCCACAGAAATGGAAAAACCAGAGCAGATCTAAATGGGAAGCCAATATTGGTTTAACGGTGGTGGCTAAAAATCCACATATAATGGCACTTTTTAGCCACCAGCAATGTTTTAAGGGTCAGAAGATGTGAATGCCGGGTAGCACATTTGCCTTGACAGCCAGTGGCTGTTTGGCATTAATATAGATGAAGATCCAAGACCACTGTCTGATTAGTCTCTCATTAACACCAAACATCTTGTGGATTTTGAAACAAATCGTCCCAAACAGAATCACTGATGTGACAAAGATGGAGTTCATACAAAATTGAGTTTAAAAATAATTATTAATACAAAGAACAGCAAACACAGAGAGAAGCTTCTCATCAATAATGGATCATGGATGGATATGTGAGGATTTTTCTGCAGAGTTAGACAGAGACGGCAATGATAGGCACTGGATTCAAAGTTTACTAGTGAACCAACAGCAAGAATCTCTGAGCTTCTCCTTCAAACATTTTCCTGTCCGTCCAATGTGATTTAACAGAGTTATAGATATACTAGAGATCTGCCACTTAATTGAGTTTAAATCTAAAATGATTATTGTTCATTTGATGAGAGTCACATGAACACATGAATGTGTTCAGCATTCAGCACAGGAGTTACCACAAGCGTTACCACAGGCGTCACCAAAAGAGTTACCACAGGAGTTACCACAGGGGTTACCACAGGAGTTACCACAGGTGTTACCACAGGTGTTACCACAGGGGTTACCACAGGAGTTACCACAGGCGTTACCACAGGTGTTACCACAGGGGTTACCACAGGAGTTACCACAGGAGTTACCACAGGTGTTACCACAGGTGTTACCACAGGAGTTACCACAGGAGTTACCACAGGCTTTACCACAGGAGTTACCACAGGCGTTACCACAGGAGTTACCACAGGTGTTACCACAGGAGTTACCACAGGGGTTACCACAGGTGTTACCACAGGAATTACCACAGGCGTTAGCACAGGAGTTACCATAGGAGTTAACACAGCAGTTACCACAGGTGTTACCACAGGGGTTACCATAGGAGTAACCACAGGAGATACCACAGGTGTTACCACAAGTGTTACCACAGGAGTTAGCACAGGTGTTACCACAGGAGATACCACAGGTGTTACCACAGGAGTTACCACAGAACCATGTAAATAGGACAGAAGACTACGTATTTGTAATGCTACGATAGGTGAAAATGTCATGTAGGGACTTTGGGGTTGAAAAGCATAGATACTGCAGGTTTGCACCTCATAACAAGAGAGAACCTCCTGCCATATCTTGCTATCAAAACACTCAAAAGTATAATATGTCTTTTTGTGTATTTTCTGGAAGGGGTTCTTCCCTTTGTTGCTCTGAAAGTTTTTATTTGAGACACCTCTTAGCAACGCAACAAGGGTGAGGACTTGAATGTATTGAATGTATTTCTTCTCTAGTGTCCTTTTAGTATTTTGTGGAAATGTTGGGCAGTGTGAATAGTGTCATTCAAATTGAATTAGCATCATAAATATGCTGCAGCTCTCCACAGAACATTTTAGCCATGCTCATGGCAGAGATTCAGAGATTGTAACGTCAGTCTACCACCTTGGTCCACAGTGAATGCTGCAATAACTGCTGGATAATTTGTTAAGACAGTCACAGTTCCCAGCAAATAGATCCTGGCAGTTTTAATGATCTTCTGACACAACCAAAGTTATTTCAACCATGCAATAAACTTTCAGTCTTGTTGCCTTTGAAATGGTTGCCTCAAAGACGGGCACCAGCGCTGTGACTGCTCAGTTACCATCGTCAAAGTGACTTTGGTGCATCAAGATGACAATAAAACAACACAGAATCAGTTTGCCATCAGTCTGCTGTCAAGTGAGCATGCGATCTGTTTGTGATAATTATTTTTAATTTAATGTAATTATTATTCAAATGTAATAAAATGGGAAAAAATGTAAATGTGTTTTCATTTAAATACACAGAAGCCGGAACCTCAGAGTTTTGAACCAAAAAATTATCTACAAATTTTGAGATAGTTGCTGCAGGACTCCAATTTAACTCCACTGATGCTCAGCAGCTTTGTTTTTATATAGATAAATAACCGGAATACAATTAGTTGGCAACCAGTCAGCAGCAGTTATTTGCAAACCTCTGCCAATCTGTCCGAGAGTGACAGTCAGTCCAAGTTAGACTGCACTTGTTTGGAGGTTGGTTTTCTTCTACCGGGCAACCTGGGCAATCACCTTGGAATCAAAAGTTGGTCACTGTAACTATCTGTAACAGCAGAAAAACAGCTGGAGTCACATTTAAGTCACATGGAGGTTGCTGTCCTCTTTTTACTCTGGTGTGACTGAGCCATTACTGATTTAGTAGGAAAATCCTAAGTGAGTGTTGCTCGTGAACCATCTCAAGTTCAGGAGCTCACTCCATTGAGCAACTGCCCAAGTGAGCTCTCTTTAGATGAAGTTACCATTTAGATCAGCAGTTCGGGTTCATGGAGCTGTCAGCATGTCTGTAGACTTTAACTCCACTATTAAGCTCTTAGAATCATGCTTTGATGATTCTCGTTCAGTTTGAATCGGTCTCATTGGTATTCAGGAGAACGACTCTGTTACAGTCACAGTGTATTTTCTTTATCCTCTGGGAGCATTTATTACTGAGCATGATTCTTTACATTTTTAGCACTTTATCTGAAAATATAAAGTGTCAGTAAAAACATGAGGCACAACTGAATGTTGCACGTGTACACCGGTGTGGAAAAAGCAGCAGAGGAGAAGAGGAGTCAGTGTTTGGTGAAGAAAATGGGGGCTGAAGGCTGGTGATGGGATTACCTGTGATTGCACCTTTAAGAGCACTCTCTTTTCCTTCCTCCTTTTATCAAGCATTTCTCCATCCTTCTACACTGTGCATAGCTTTCCCCGTATCCCTCATTCACTCCTCCTCTGTTTCACTCTGTCCACCACACTGTATTTCTTTACTTAATAGCAGTGACTTATGTCTCTTAGTGGGTGTATAGATAGAGCCGCAGAGTTAATCAATGAAATGCACTGCTGCACTGCAGGAGCATTGGCTGAGGCCTGGCTAGCTCACTACCAACACACACACACACACACACACACACACACACACACACACACACTGCATTCTCTTTGGCCTCCAACGGAGCCACAGATCAAAGCAGGGAAAGTAAAAGTAGACACACAAAGCTAATATTCCAGTGTCTGCTTAATCCTACTATGAGATGGCAAGGTTATTTACTGGCAGTGCTGAAGTGCCAAAACAGCTTGGGCATATACCAAGAGTTGCGGTCATAAAAATCTCATTATAGTATGAGAAAAACAATTTTCCCCAAACCATGTCTTCCCATTTATTGAGCAGAATCCAGTTCATTAAAGGAAGTAAAAGTTCTGTTATTGTGCAAAGAAAAGCTAAAGTGTAAAATTTCACACTTTGAATTGCACTGTGAATTTTCACAAAGCTCCCACAAATCTTGGCTCATCTTCACATGATTGCATCAGAAGCTTCTCTGCACGGAAGAGGCCCTTTTTTGTGGTTTTTTTTTTTTTTTTTTTTTTTTTTTAGAAATAAAAGGATCATCAAAGTTTCCCTGTAAGACATTTGAGGATGCTCGCCTCTGAATTCTTCTCTCAGGTCAAGGTGAGCAGCAAAGCACTGCATGCTGGCAGGAATTCCTGACTGCCACATGTGTTTTGACATCTGTCAGTGCGCTGCTGCCCGGTGTGTTTTATCCTCACAGGGAGACACCCGAGAATTCATCCTCCTTATCAGCAAATTTAAATTAAACAAATCTCACCACAGCTTGTGCCTGTCCTCTGGCGTTCCGTTCATTAATTAGACGTCTAAAAATATCAAACCCCTCCAAGACTTAATTAACCCATGGACTCCATTTGGTAGATGGTGTCTGTCTGTCTTTGGAGGGGAGATGAATGACTTTTATCAGTGTGTGTGTGTGTGTGTGTGAGTGTGTCCGTACGGGTGTGTACATGCCCCAGTTAATTGCATGTTTTTGTATATTAAGAATCACAGCAAGCTTATTTAATTCATTTAACTCCTTTTGCCGTGCTCGTTGGGTTGTTGAATTTTAAGTTTTGTCATTTTTTTGTTTATTTTGGGTTTTATGAAGTTCTGTTCCTTCAGTTTACCCCGCCTCCCGGTCTTACACATGTGTTGTCAGGTCTGTTTTCCCCTGTTTAGTTAATCCCTGTTTTATCTTAGTAGTCTTTGTCCCGTGTGTTTAGTGTTCGGTTTTACTTTTACTCATTTCCCCAGTGAGTTTCAGTTGTGTTCCCTGGTGTTTCCAGTCTCCCTGATTACCTGGTGTGTATTTATTGTGTGAGTCTCCCCTTGCCCTTTGTCGTGTTGTCCCTCTTAGCCGTGCTTTCCCGTGTTTCCCCAGTTTTCCTCCAGGATCCCTCCTGTATTGTGTTCCCTGTTTTCAGACTGTGCGTTCCTCTCTGGAGTTTTACAATATATGCTCACTAAATGTTCACCTCCATCTGCGGCATTCTGGATTTGGGTCCTCAGTCTACAACCACACTTCACACCATGGATACATTTTAGTGTCTGAGAGTCATTTTGTGCAGCACATGCCAATACTATATATGTTGTAACACCTCAACCCATTCCTATCCAACGCAACTTCTTCAATGATAACGTCACAAAAGACACTGTGCCGCTTTATTAGGTAGAACTCTTTGACTGCTCGTTCACGCAAATCTATAATCAGCCAGTCACGTGGCAGCAACTCAGTGCATTTAGGTATGTGGACATGGCCAAGACGACGTGCTGAAGTTCAAACCGAGCATCGGAATGGGGAAGAAATGTTCAATTCGATTTTATTTATATAGCTCCAAATCACAACAAACAGTGAAGAAGAAACACTCAGTGCATCATGGGAACCCCCCAGCAGCCTAGGCCTATAGCAGCATAACTAAGGGAGGGTTCAG
>JAVDPK010017295.1:0-13584 GCA_034780415.1 Cichlasoma orientale | reverse complement strand
CATACATACACACACACATGCTCACACGCTTACATGTACATGCACATACACATATACATATATACACACACACCTGGCTCACTGCACACATTTAATGACCCTGATACTTGTGCCAAAAAAAAAAAATTTAATCCAGGAGAAAAACGGTTCCTTGGGTAAAAGGTCACAATGTTCATGCATGATCAGATGGTTAGCAACAACAATTGGCTGATGATTGCATAGAAAAGGATATTAAAGGACGACTGCAGTGCAAAATTCCCTCAAAGGTGAATGCACATTTGAGGGTTCATCAGTGCAAAAACCATCAGCACTGGTCTAAAGACGTGGAGGAAAAAAAAGGTCAGATGAGTCATTCTTCCCATATTCTTGACAAGTGAGGGCCCATTTAAGGTGTACGACAAGAGATCAGTACAGGCTTGAACCCTTGACCTCTACAATGAGGGGATCTGGTGCCTTTGTTACGCTGTGGGGGGCAATTTGCTTACATGGTTTCAGTCCAGTTGTCCCATCACTGCAAATCAATACAAAGTTGTTCAGAGCAGCGGGGACAGTCTTTACCATTACAATGCCCCCATACAGAGGGCATGAGGGGTCACTGAATGGACTGAGAAGTATAAAAAAGATGTGAATCATAATACCACGGTCTTCACAGTTACTGCATCTCAAACATATTGAACAGCTATACAAAATATATTTTAGATTAATCATGTTTCAGAGGGTGTAAGATTCCATGCCAAGGCAGACTGATGCTGTTCTGGCAGCTCACAGTGGCCCCTTTTTTGTACAAACATTTTATAAAATTTCAGTGACGCACAATAAAAATAAGATCATATCCATAGTTGTAAAGATTAAATTAGTTGTACTAAATTAGGACTACTATAAAATGTGGATAAAATACTGTAGAGGTTCATATACTGGAATAAAAGCATACAATCCCCCCCCCCAAAAAAACAAAAAAAAACTTTCATTGGGGCTGCAGTTTGAAGCTTCTTTGGCAGCCTCCATTATGTGATGATGGTAAAAAAAAAAAGCTGAAGCTGAAGCTGTACAAACTGATGTCTCACCGCTAACAACTGAGAAAACCGGTGACAGCCTGTTACCCGGTTACATCATCGTGTCATCCTTGAAAACTTTTCTCTGTACGAAAAGCGACAGATGAAAAACACCAGAACACCTCAGCCCGACCGACCCACTTCACACTTCCATCGTGCAAAGAAAACATTAAAAGTGACTTTGTTGGTTTTCGTGACTGATTAAAAGCTGCATTGAGCCGCTCAAATTAAAGGTGTGGTATTGATTATTAAGAGCATTAATCTCCCTTCAGCAGACATATGAGCACTGAGCACACTGTACAAACATCAGGAGGAATGTGTCTAACACTATAAACTAGCACAAATGGTTCAATAATGTCACATCTCTTTATTAGTGGCTATTGTGCTGTGCTGTGTGTAACTGCTGTTAAAAGACAAACAAATCCTATGGATAACTGAACACTGTCTTTTTAGATTACTTAGTAGTGGAAAGAATATGTTAATGTTTAATGTTTCAAAGCCGGCATCACAATTGATGGGAAGTACAACAATCATTTGATACCACTCTTTATTTGAAAGTGCATGATTACAAAAATGCAGCAAACACAGGTGCTGTGGCTTTTTGCACTAATAAATGTAGCCCGGTGTTCGAGATAAAATGATGCTGCTGCTGGCTGAAATGTTGCTTTTAACCTTTTGCTCTCTGCGTTCTCGCTTTCATATCTCACTGCTACCTCGGGTCTCCACATCTCACCTTAGCTCTGTAATGCAGGGCAGAGGTGGGAGTCCACTGTCCATATCAATAAATGCAATTCAGCCTTTGTGAAACTAACTTGTAGGACCATAATTTCCACCAGCAGGATTGCCTGACTAATATCCCTCAAATTACCTGCTAGGTGCCACAACAAATTAATAAATAAATATCTCTACTTTCTACTATTGATGTCCTATTGGAACCTAAATGGAGGAAACAATGACACATAAAAGGCAATCCTATTGGTGCGTGTGTTTAATGCACACAAAGAGATGAAAGAGGCAAAAAAAAAGAAAAAAATATAATTTATTTACTGTACTATAATGAATAGTTTTGAACAGTGGATTGTTTCATATCATGAAACATCCTGCAAAACAGTCTTACATACAATAACATACACTGCATGAAAATATTAAGCAGTTTATTGCAGGCTACACTATACTAAAGCACTGTGGTGAAGTTTGCAGTGATGCATTATTTTGGACTGGTGAAAGGCAGCTGTGACGTTCATAGGTAATGTGAGGTTACATCAAGGGTAGCAGACATCAAATTAAATTCAAGTTGATGATGCTGATTAGATTTGCTTATTGAATTCCATCTTTATACCATCTAGGGGCTGGAAATCAGTCCTCATTTAAACGTATCTGCTTATCTGCTGGTCAGCTGATCACAGCCTGTAAACAAAATCTGCTGGAGCGCACAATAGAAATTAATGTGACTGAATGATTGCTGTTGGTCATGGCACAGAATATTCACACTTGTTACTTTGACTACACAATGAATGTAATCAGGAGCAAATTCTCCTGCAGAGACAAAGACAAGCATTACCAGCTCATCTAAAAAAAATAAATAAATAAATAAAAAAATCAGCACCACAATCCAGCTGTCAACACCTGATTGCCATGACATTTGACTTCCACGGGACCTCTTAACGCCCTGGTCACTGTGATACGGCTTTAAGCTCGCAAAGCCAGAATATTTCTTCTGCACCAGATGAGCCCACATTCATGTTTTTAAACAAGAGATAACAATTATCTTGTTTTGTGATGGAATGTGAGACAATAGAGGTGACAAATTAAGACCTCTTACTGTATATGATGAAAATCCACAGGGTTTAATATGGGTATGGGCTCACCCTTTGCAGAAAGCAGCAATCCCCAAATTGTTCCCACAAAGCTGAGAACATGAAACTGTCCGAAATGTCTTGGTTGTCATGACCCAGCGTTTTGTGTTTTGAACTGTCAAATTCAGGTTTTTATTTCTCTGTGATTCTTAGTTCGTTATGGGTCCTTCATCTGTTTCCTCTGGCCTTATTAGTTTAATTATCTGAGTTCTGTTCTTGATTATGGTTTTTGGTATCAATTCCCTGGTCCCCTATGCACTCCGTGTCATCTCCACGTCTCTGTGTTCCCGTGTCTGCTTTTGTCCTGTCCCTTTGGTTGTCTGGTTTCCCTGTTTTGTTGCATCAAGGTTGTAAGTCTTAGTCCTGGTCTCTGTGTTCCTTACTTCCTGCTTCGTTAGTCTCCTGTCCCTTGTGTCTTGTATTCAGTTTTACTTCCCATCTCTTGTCTTCTGTGATTAATTGATTTGCTCCCTGGTGTGTCTTATCTCCCTGATTACCACTTGTGTGTATATTTTGTCTGTGTCATCTTTGTTGTCTTTGGCTACCCTCACGCTGTGTGTTTCCCATGTTGTTTCTATATTTTTTTTGTAAGCTGAAGGCTCTGATATGCACCGGTCCTGTATGGGTTCACAAATTTTGATGCAACAAAATGAGGAATGGTCGGGAAATACCGCAGTACCGTCAGAATTCCATTTAGTCGACATCTATTGAAGATTAAACACTTAAACATGGTTTTGAATACCTTTTTCATCGCTATGGCAACTTTTTTACATGACAACACTCAAATCAACACTGGTTATTTACAAATACATCTTCAAATCAATGAAAGAACACTAACCCTTTTGAATTGCTCTCAGGTGTCTCCAGATAAAAAGGCCCTATAATATTACAGCCCTATAATATTGAGACTGTGGTTAATGAATTGAATAGATTCTTTGTAAGTGTTGGACCAGACCTGGCTGATGGAATCCCTGATATGGGACTGTGTGCAGGGAGAGCAGCTGAACCCATCCAATGTAATCCTCATTCAATGTTTTTAACAGTGGTAGAAGAAAAGGAAATAACTGACATTGTTGAGAAATGGAAAAATAAAACTTCTACAGACTGGAATGACATTGATATGAAAATTGTTTTAAAAAAAGTTATTGATGGTATCGCCAGACCTTTAATATACATTTGCAATTTGTCTCTTCAAAGTGCTAAATTCCCAACACAAATGTAAACATCGAAAGTGATAGCAGTGTACAAAAGTGCAGATAGACACCAACTGACAAATGACAGGCTTGTTTCTCTACTTTCTCAATTCTCCAAAATACTGGAAATAGTAACAGATAGTCAGTATGGTTTCAGATCAAACACATGGACATCTATGGCACTAATGGAACTAATGGAAAATAGAACTAATAATAAATATCAAAGACAATGTACAGTTGGAGTTTTCATTGAGCTAAAAAAAAAAGCTTTTGATAGGATTAATTATGAAATATTACTGGATAAACTGGAGCACTGTGGTATTAGAGGTGGTCTTGGAGTGGCTTAAGAGTTATTTGAGAAGCAGGCGGCAGCAATTTGTGAAACTTGCTGACCATCAGTCCCAGTGCTTGAACATTGTCTGTGGGGTCCCACAGGGGTCAGTATTGGGACCAAAATTGTATTGCAGTTTATTTTATTTGCAAATGATGCTAATCTCATTTGTGGTGGAGAGAAGTGACAGCAGCTTGTAGAAATTGTCACTAAAGAAATGAATCAATTGAAAACGTGGTTTTGATAGAAACAAGCCATCACTAAATGTAAACCAAACTAAATTCATGTTGTGTGAATTTTAACATCTAAATTTTAGAAAAGATGCTAGAGTAAAATTGTGGGTAAACAATGTTGAAATAGAACAAGTGTCTGATACAAAATGTGCTGGAAACATCACATAAAACATTTACAAACTAACCTGTCAAGAAGCATCTCTGTACTGAGGAAAGCAAAGCATCTTTTGCATTACAAATCACTCCGCCTACTTTACTGCTCACTTATATTGCCTTAGCCAGAGTACTGTGTGGAAGCCTGTTTATATACTGCCAACCATTTTTGGCAACAACTCAATTTGGACTTGGGTGGAATATTTTTTCTTCTGATTTTTTTTCCTGACTTTTTGAATATAAATGAGAGGTAAGCATATTAGCATATCAGTATTTTAAAGACAAATCGTGCTTCAGCAATTAAAAGCTAATAAATCTTCCATGGATTCGCGTAGTGTGAATCCACATGGCATTCTCACCTGGATAAGCAAATCTTCTTAAGCTAACATGAACCCGTTTTCCTGTTTGAAAGCTCAGTAATACCACGACACTGGAGACGCTGGATGGTAGCCCTCCCTTTACGCATGATCTCCCAGACGACATACCCTGGCTGCAGGCAGCAGGCTTCAGCCGACACGCGTTTCAGCTCCATTCCAAAGGACAGATGCCTCTGACTCCGGAGCGACAAAGGCATATTTTGACTCTTCTCAGCTTCGTCGGGGTCGCATGAAGATCACTTCTTTCTTATCTCGGTTGTTGATCACAGTTTTCATGGATAAGTACACCTCTGCTTTATCACCTGCGCTGGACATCGGCACAGGCTGCTACCTGCTGGTCTTAAGTAAGTTGAAAACTCCACTTAAATCAGAATCGGTGACGTTTATGTGTTTTGGATGCTTTGCATCCCAGATCGTCTTGATTCTGGAAAAATACAGCTGAACAGAATGAACTTAATTAAACTGATTAAAAAAAGAACACAATCATAGTTTTTAATATAATCCATTTTACGCATCAGTTCAAAGTAGATTTCTGAGAAAATACTCCAAAATTGTAGTTTTCTGATACTATAAATTCGCAAAATTACCTATAAGAAATGGTTAAAGCAAGAGGAGTTTTCCCATTCAACTACAACTTTGTGACAGACGGTTTGGAAAGCCACAGGAGCCCATCTGCTTAAATCTAAACGCTTAAATTTAAATTATTATTATTATCGCTTATGTTTGGCTGCCTGTGTTCACGTTACCTGCCTGTCACCAATAAACGCAGGTCAGATAGGGGATGCTGCTCCTCAGGGTGCTCCAATGACATGCACATGCTGTGAGGACAAGGAAAGTCAAAGGAGGTCTAGCAGAATTATAAAAATACAACTGTTGCGCATTACGTGCTTTTAATTGAATTGGAATTAAAAATGGAAAATTATCCAACAGAAACAGAAAAAAAAGATGTCTTGCACAAAGGGAACTTATCAAGCTGGCTTAATGTGGATATTCAGGTTTTCCAGCCGGATGGTGACGACTTAAAAATATACAAATGGTGTCAAATACTAATGCCACTAATATTCAGGATATCACATTCATTGTAATGCTAATCAGGTTAATCTTATGTAGCTCTCAGCTGTTTGGCACAGCTCACATCTCTCCACAAAGCTGCTGTAATGTCCTAATCAGCCGTCCTCCTTCTATTCAGCGCAGTTTATCCGCCTGGAACTGTATCATTAGGCAGTAAATCTCCTCAACAGCCAAAGACAGATTGATAGGTTGACATTATGGAGGGTGAATAGTAGCAGGCAAGCGCAAAGAGCACTGGAGTTTCATCCACTGATGGAAGGATTTATAATGTGAAGCTACAGAGGTTCATAATCAAAGTTTTATGCATTGATTTGGTTCTTCTAATTATACAAAGAACAGCTGGTGTAGATACTCTGTCATCACATCTGCAGGTCACTCCTGCTGATCTCTCTGTTATCCAGCAGGAGTAACGCGGGGCTTATTTTATTTTTGTGGTGCATTCCACATTTAGAAACTTAAATCAAACATGATTTCAGAATGTAGCTGTTCAAGCTCGTGTTTTTGAGGGGGAGGGGGGGGGGGCAGCAATGCTTTGAGATGAATACATGGATCTGTCACTGAGTCGGAGGGAGGGTGCCAGAGGGAAGATGAATAAAGTATGCAATCTAAGAAAAGTTAGGGAAAGATAAACCCTGCTTTGTTTTGATCCTGGATGATCAAACAAAATATGGTTTGATATCATTCCATCTCAATTCCATTCAGTTCTCTGCTGCCCACGGGGGGAATAGGGAACACTAAATCGATCATTACCACTGAAGACTCAACGTGATCCCTTCTTACTCTGGCTATGAGTCAAGTTTCTTTTCAGCACCCTTCACACAAATACAGAGAAATCAGGTCCAGTAAGCATAGGATTAGTCACATCACAGGAATACGAGTGCAGGGAAATGACCATGCATATACTCACAAAAGTTACTAGAAAGGCTAAAAGTTTAGGGACTTATAACTTACAGCCTCTACAGTGAATCCATGAAATCCTGAAACAAAAACATGAATGAACCGCGGTGCATGGTAAACATATTGATGGAAGACCCAGTTAGCTGCAGATGCAATAAAAATAGATTAATCAGCAAATGTTAAAAATTGTCATCCCCTCCTCCTCCTTTTCTAATCCCCCCAAATGTTTTTTGTGCAGTCCCTCAATCCTGACATCCCACATACTGCAGTGCCCACACCTTTGACTTTATGCAGGTCAACGAAGTGGCCCAAGACAAAAAGTCTTTGATTTAGGATTAAAACCTGGCCTTTAAAGCTTGCCTGCTCAGAAACAAAAGAATGTTATGTTTAACTGTGGGGATTAAACACCCTAAAGACTCTTACCAGGGTGAGGTGTACAGGGGGCCCAAACGGTAAGACAGGTAAAGGAAAGGTGTCCCTTGATTTTGCTAACACAAACGACTAAAGATACTAAAAGAGTCAGAGGAAACATCTGCTGAGCAGCATGAGGAGCAGGGGCTTGAAACACCATGAACAAACAAGACTGTGGATTAAACAAGGGCAAAGGCACACACAATTAAGGCGGCGCAGGCAATCACAAAGACAGGAAGACAAAGGGCTTTTCTCATTTCTTTAATTTGCACCTCCTCATCTCCTCTGTCCTCTCTGCTCTCTCCTCCTGCCTGCGAGCTGGATGTCAGGCTCATTTTTCCACATTGAAGGCTGTTTCAGCTCCTCAATCTGTTGGACAGAGGAGCTCTAGTTAAGGATGCACAGGTGTATTTAAATTTGAAGATGTTGTTTTTTTTTTACCTTGAGTGTAGAAAAGAGGCACGACGCACAGCTGGAATATACAAAGTGTTGTTCATGTGTAGCTCAACTCATTTAAAACGATTAAACTTTCTGCCCTTAGGGGGGAAAAAGGCGTGTTCACGTTTAACCATGTTGTAAACTTTAATTTAAAGTTATTTTAATTATAAAACATGTCATGGGCACTGTTACACCTCAGACCATGACAGCTGTGACAGCTTCCTCTTACCACTTCTCCCACCTAAAACCTTTCCAGTCAATATTGTGCCATTAGACAATTATTGAGCCACGTGAAGAAAGCCCCCTTGTCTATCTATTTAAATCCAGCACTCAGGGCGGTCAAACCACTATGTTAGTGCACAGCTGCTCAACCGGAGCTGTCCCTCTGATATACTCTTCAAACTCAGCCTCCTGCTGTTCATAATGTGGGTTTTCTAGGCACAACTTCTATATCCGTTCATGATATAGAGGCAGTGTAGCTGTCTAAGACAAACTTTATTTGTAGATATGAGCGATGTTGCGTGTCCCAATTAATTATTTTTTGTTTGCAGTAAGCGGTTAGAGCTACTTGAAAGTAATTTTCAGTGAGCTGGAAGTTGATTGGGTCACTGGGCTTTGTGCCTAAAGAGTCCCAGAGCTGATCCTGCATCAAATCGAAAGATCAGTGTTGATTTTGTGAAGGGAGATTGTAAAAACAACAACAAAAACAAAAAAAAGACACTTACATGATAAAGGAGTCTGTGTCAGTGCTGGAGGTACACAAAAGTGCAATTATGCTGTTTATCTGTTATTCAGTTTAATGAGAATTAAGATGACTTGTCAGGAAATAGTTTTTGTTATCTGGTTGTTTCCCCGATTGTGCTTCAAACAAGAAAGTTTCAACTGAATGTTTTGTGTGGTCAGCAAGAAAAGGCCCAATTGTTCAATAAAAGCATTAAAGCTTGCACAGAAGCGAGTTAATGTGTTGCGTGTGTGAATGTAAATTTTAGATCTGGAAAGTTAAGCAATGCGGACGTGCCTTAGAACTGCATTCTATCAAACTGCCAGCAGGGGGCAGAAATAAGCCAAAAGTGGTCTGATTGTATGGAAGTCTGGAAAAGTCAGAATATGGATCCTCACTTGATTTCATGTCTCAGTGAAAACTTTTCTAATGGGTTTATGGTTAAATTGCTAGTTTCAAGTCTTAAATTAATCAATTAAATACAGTGTTGTGCTCATGTTGTAAATTTGTCTGATTTTAGAGTAGTATAAAACAGTTGATAAAGCAGGCTGCCTTTTAGGGCTTATCCACCCTGTGAGTGACAAGTTGCTACCCTATAAGTGTCTTCAGTTTATTAGCTAGATCCACCACTCATACATGATGTCTGGTTTAAAACATTGATAAAAGCCATAATCCTAAACTCAGCATAGGAAACAGGACTTCATAAACCAGCCTAACGCAGTGTCGCTACTAACGATAAAGCTGTTGCAGTTTGCCTCCACGCTCTATGACTGAAGCTGATGCAGAAATAACGCTGTTTTGGTTTACAAGATTATCTACAATGCAAGAGGGTGAGGGGAAAATAGTGCTGTGATTTCAGGTTGCTCAGGAAAAATCCTCACCTCTGGAAACTGGAACTGTTTCATTTTCAAGCCAAAGAGCAGACATGGCACTCTATCCGCTAGCTCTAATTAAAGCCTTGAGCGCAGCAGGTCATGATTAAGTGTCTGCACATTTTTTCATGTGTTTCGTGTTCTCCACCTTTTGACACCAGTTACCGGGGACTCTTAGTCCCCAGGTGTAGCACATTTCTATTATTGGTCCAACGGTGAATGTCACTTACCTAACAGTCAAGAGGCGTTCTCAGAATGGCTGATGCCAAGAATATTTAATGTAGTGGGAAACGCTCTCTCTGAAAGGCACGGACATTGATCCAAATCTAACACCCAAACCTCACAATTCAATACAGCGCAAGCTGTGAAGAAAGCTGATTATGCATGAGCACTTTAAAAGCACTTCAGCACTGTGCATATAGTGCCCCACACCACTCCCGCAGACTTTTAGATCCTTATGCATCCTGCAACGCCATGAAGGATGCGCCTCATCAGAGCTTTCTGGCAAGAAATGCATCAAATCGCCCACTCCAGTGCATACAAACTCACAGGTTTCCGGTGTAAGGGAAGTGGGCGAGGTCAAGTGCACACCTTGAGCGATGCAACAGGAGCTTTTGTGTTCCAAATAACGTTAGGTAATCAGTGTCTGATGTAATAGTGACTTCTTTCTGCTGGAAATGTGAAAGAAATCAGTCGTGTTATTTTTAGCCTTGACTGCCTGCTAATGGCACTTACATTATCGTTTATGTCCTCTTAGAAGCATCATGGAGAAGATGGCGTAGAAGATGTAATTGTATGTGTGTAATTAACAGCGATAAAAGCAGCATTATTGTCAAATTTAACCTGCTCAAAAATAAGTGCAATGTTGTGAGCAATATCCTTATTTCCCTTCAGGCTGAGAGGGTTAGATGTGAAGACTGTCGTGTCTCCGAGCTAAATAAGCCATGGCCAGATGATGGGTAGCCTATTTTAAAAAACATATTTTACTTTAAAGGAAAAGAATCCCATAAAGGTGTGATCAGGCAAATTTTTGTAATAGGTGTAATAAGGCACAGATTTGTGGAAGTGGAGAAATTGAGGCGCATCTATTACAAAATGTTTCACCTTCTCTCCAGGCTTCATACATCTGCTGCACGTCAGCGTGCCTTTTACTTCAACTAATGCTACATTTTTTAGATAACAGGCAAGCATGAAAGAGACGCTCATAGTGCTGCACTTTTAAATATCCCCTCTTCCTGTGTGTCTCAGCTGTGCTCTCCACTGTGGGAAACCTGCTAGTCCTCATCATGGCATTCAAAAGGTCATCAAGGATGAAACCGCCTGAGCTGCTGAGTGTAAATCTAGCCGTGACAGACCTGGGAGCAGCTCTCACCATGTACCCTCTAGCCGTGGCCTCTGCCTGGAGCCACCGCTGGCTCGGAGGAGATGTTTCCTGTATTTATTATGGCCTGGCAGGATTCTTCTTTGGTATTGCCAGCATCATGAACCTCACCGTCTTGGCTATTGTGCGCTTGATTGTGTCCCTCAACCTGCAGTCTCCTAGTAAGTAATTCAGAGTTTGACACTACCTGGTACGTTCCAACTCATCGTGTGGACAGAAAAGTAACAGCGCTATCTCTCACTAACTGTGCATGTCATTTCTAGATATAAACCCTTTTAGTGCTAAACCTGATCTACATGTAAAAATAGCCGCGCTTCAGACAGGACAGATAGCAAATCTATTTTGCATGCAAGACAGCAATTGGCTGCTTCCACATTTTCCGCATGAAAATTTGAAATCAAAGTAGAAACGGGACATCAACATGAAAGTTTCGATTTGTATGAAAGGCCTGTCAAACTCATCTGCTCCTCTAAACGACTAATTTACCACTTTGTAATGTCGTGTTTTTTGCATGACTCTATTTAAGTTGTAGTTGAACATTTGGGGAATGCCTTAAATGTTTTCTTGCCAGGAGTAAGCTGCCAGTTACCTTAGCTTAGCTCAAAGCCTGGGTAAAAAAAAATTTTAAAAAAGATGGCTGTGCCAGATGTAATATAGGAGAACCCTCACTATAATACTGCTCTTTGTCAAAGAGTAACATTTCATTTTTGCGCTTCAGTTTGGAAAAAAATCAACCAATTAAATACAAAATTTTCATTAAGTGTTGCCGGGTAGATTGGTTTACTTTTGCACAGAACCGTGGAAGCTGTTTCCTCCAGTTATGCTAAGTTGAGCTAAATGGATGCTGGCTGCAGCTTCATATTTGCTGCATCGATATGACAGCTTTGATCTCACCCTTTAACTCTTAAAAAAAAAAAAAAAAAATACAGTGAAAAGGCACATTTTCCAAAATGTCAAATTATTCCTTTTGGCTGCTTCATTATTTCTCAGCGGGTCTCCACGGTGGATGGCTCTGCAGGTTGATTTGGTACAGATTTTTCACCTGATACCCTTCCCCATGCAACCTGACCATTTTTTCAGTTTTTGAACCAACACTAGGAGCGCACTAGCTTGTCACCCCTGAGGCTGGGTTTGTGCCTCCTCCTGGTTTCAAACTATTCACTAACACATTTTATCACTATTTCTGACACTTGAAAGTGTATGCGAGCACATTTTAATGATAGCAAACCTCTTTTCTGCCAACCTGATGGCTGCTGACTTAAATTAACATTCCAGACTTGAGTTACATAATTAGAAAATGAGACATAATCAGCATTTAAAAACTCAGCATAGAGGGTTTCTGAAAAAGGTCACATGGATGAGTCACATCAGCACAGGGTTTCAGGGAGGCAACAGCGCATTACTAGGCACCTCACTCGTAAATCTCATATAGGATGTGCTTTTTAAGAGATTTTAGCATACCTACAGTTTCTGCAAACCTGCAAGCTGCTTTGCAACCCACCTTCAAGCTGAGGTTGACTCTTACTGCTGCGTTTTCTTTTCCTGTAAACATACCAGTGGGTTTTATCTCCATTAATTCTCATTTTTATCCTTGTGGTTTATAGTTAATTTGGGAATTAAAGGATCTTTATTTAAGTTATTTGTGAGCTCTGCCTTAGAAGTGCATCAATAAATGATCTAAGCACAGCAGGCTGAAGGAAAAAGCAACCAATCTCTTTATTTCTTACTGCAGGGGAGAAGATCAGTTGGAAGAAGGTGAAGATGCTGTGCCTGTGGTCCTGGCTGTATGCTCTGATCTGGGCTCTGTTTCCCATAGTGGGCTGGGGTCGATACGGCCCGGAGCCCTACGGACTGTCCTGCTCACTAGCCTGGGGGCAGATGAAGCATGAGGGCTTCTCTTTTGTGATCTCCATATTCTTCTTCAACCTAGTCATGCCCGCTGTCGTCATCCTCTGCTGCTACTTTGGCATCGCCATCAAGCTCTATTTCACCTACAAGAAGTCGATGCACAACGGCCACAGGATCCCCAACATCGTCAAACTCCATCGGAGGCTGTTAGTAGTAAGTGGCGCTTCAGTAAAGATAATAAAGATCTGTTACGGTAGTTTGGGTCTCTTGCTTTAGGTTGCTTTAAGACTAATAGAGTTTTAACGTCCTGCTCTATTTCAGATCGCAGTTTTGATCAGTGTAGGCTTCATAGGCTGTTGGACGCCCTACAGTTTGGTAAGCCTTTGGTCCATTTTCCGTGACAGCAGCACCATCCCACCTGAAGTCAGCCTCCTGCCATGCATGTTTGCAAAAAGCTCCACTGTATACAACCCTGTGATCTACTACTTCTTCAGCCAGAGCTTCAAAAGGGAGGTGAAGCAACTGTCGTGGCTGTGTTTATGTTGCAAGCCCTGCAAAGTCTCCAACGCGATGAACGACAGCAATATTTACATGGTTAGTGCTAACATCAAACCCAAAGTACAGGCGCGCTGTACCTTGCAGGAGATCACGGAGTCCAAGACAGTGACTTTAGGTTGAAAGACTGGGATGTTTTTTTGTTTGTTTGTTTGTTTGTTTGTTTGTTTGTTTGTTTGTGTGGGGGGGGGGGGG
>JAVDPK010017294.1:0-13590 GCA_034780415.1 Cichlasoma orientale | reverse complement strand
TGTTTTTGGTACAGGCTGTACTGATTAATTTGTTGACAGCCTTCAGTCTTTCTGGCCCCTCTCTGTGGTGAAAAAAAATCCAATTCCTCCGAATCTTCTTGGTTTGTTCCTTTGCCGTGCAGAAACAGGTACCTCTCCAAGATCTAATCCCTCAGCTCCCTCATCAGCTCCAGATATACTGAGTCTGAGTTTGAGTCTGTACCTTCCTGCTTTCCCGTCTTAAGCAGCCTTACCAAAGCCAAACAGCTGCCCAGACTTCCTGAATTGTAACAGCAAGCCAGGTATCTCCAGGTCCAATTCGGAGAAATCCTAGTGTCAATAGCCAAATGTATTCGACAATACAGCCAGGCACATCATCTTCCACCCTCACAGGAATCCATAACGTAGCCAGCCGGGGGGGGGAATATATATATATATGTGTGTGTGTGTATATATGTATATGTGTGCATATGTACATACATATACTTTATTTTTGATTCGATTATTTAGTATTTTTCCTCCTCATTTTTATTAATTTCTGGTATTCTTATTTGTACATCACTGCTGCAGTTCCTCCAAATTTAATGAAATCTCGTTCTAATGCGCACTGTATGGTGCAATTTTGAATGACAATAAAGTTTGTCTATGTCTGCCTAAAAAAGTTTTTTTTTGTTTTTTGTTGACCAGTGTTTTCAGAGGCTCGAGTGTAATTGGATAATTTAACATAGAATAGCTTCCTCATTTGTGATGTTTAGCCCAACCTTTAAGTTTTTCATGAGTCTTTCTGCCTTCTGTCACACTGGCAACCAGTGGAACTGGAAAGCATGAATGCCTATGCATCATACCGCCTCCCATCCGTTTTACAAAAGATGCTGTGTGCATTGGATTAGGAGTTAGATGACTGCCATGCCAATCTTTTTTTGTTCCATCATTCTGGTAAAGGTTGATCTCAGTTTCATTTGTTCAAAGAATGCTTTTCCCAAACTGCTCTGGCTTTTTCAAATATTTTCCCGGGGTAAAGTCTAATCCTTCCTTTCTGACTTTTAGGAATGGTTTGAACCTTGCGGATCTTTATCTTTCTCTGTATCTTTACAATTAGAGCCCGATGGATTGATCGGTGGGCCGATATTACAGGCTACTATTAGCTATATGTCAATCTATTGGTATCAGCATTCATAACAGCTGATAAATGAAAGAGAAATGCCCTTTAACCATGAGTGTTCATATTGCATAGGCTGTCCACCAGAGGGCACTCTGCAACTTCCCTATTCGCAAGAGTACACACACGCACAAACAAGTCACAAACGTAACCAGCTGATCCGAACAATGTCTGGCTGAGTAAATAAGTGCACATAAAAAACATTTAGGGAAATCTGTTTGTTTCATGTGTCTGATAGAAAGAAAAAAAATATCGGCCAATATATCGGAATATCATCACTTAAAATCACCAAATATCAGTATCGTCTAAAAAATCCTATATCAGTCCGGCTCTATTTACAATGGAAAGGATCCTGCGATCATCCACCGTTGTTGTTTTCCATGGATCTCCAGGCTTTATTATGCTGCAGAGCTCACCAGCTGTGTTTGTTTTTTGGTCCCCAGAATAAACCAAAGTAATGACTTGGCCTCTTCTAATGCTCTCACTATGTTACTGACAGAGTTGTATTGTCTTTGCAGTAGATATTTGGTCTGTTTCACTTGTACTTAAGGACTCTTGTGGCGGCATATCATGGAGCTGCGATTTCCAAATACAACACTTGGAAACATCTCATGACCTTTTACCGCCTTAACTTGTGACGAGAAAAAAATAAAAGAAATTCACACAACTAATCTTTTGATTTAACTGGAAAAATACTGGACTGGTTGTAACTCATCAGTGGTATTGGAGACCCTTTGAATTAAAGCCAAAAGTCTGCCCTTTGAGCCCATATTTATTATTTAACTGTAGCTCCAATGTTTTGCTACATTTTTGGTAACAAAAAAAAACTGTAATTGCCATGCATGTAATAACAATGACAGCTGAATAATGTTACATTTAATATTTTCATTTTTCTAAATCTACAACCAGGAAACAAACACATTCAGTCTCACCTCACGTCTCGTGCCATAACCTGTCATGTTTATCTTAGGTTGGCATTGCTACTACCCAACAAGCAGAATACCAACACTGACCAGTGAAGCCCAGACATCGTTAAGATGGGAGAGACACTACATAGATCCAAAGTAAAGAGAACTGCAGACGTACTATGATGCAATCATTTATTTCATAAACCTGAAAGTAACATTTTATGCTCAATAATGTGCTAGAAAAGTGGATTTAGGAATGAATGAATCACTAGAATGGGTGTTTTTCTCTTTAATTATTCAATGTGCATACCACAGCTGGTTACTGGACTAGATGATTCATCGGCTGCATCTTTATTGCAAAGTTGCAAAGAGAACACAATGTATTATCTGCCAGGAGGCATGTGGGAACTGAAGCAGCAATTCAATGTTCTAAAAAAACAAAACCTCCCTGAAAGAAACTCCAGTACGATGCAGGTTGACACCAACATCAAACTGAGCATGACCCGAGAGGTTTAAATGATAACAGAAAAATGCTGTGAAATCTGATAGGCCACCTTACACTACATGTCTTCAAGCACATTTAGGGGAGCGTTTACTTCACAAGACAAGGATCTTAAGAAAGAAGCCAAATAAGAATAGCTGAGTGCAGACCTTGAAACCCCACACAGACTAATCACAAACGTATCCACAAAAATCCCACAGTGCAGCTAAAGGTGTCCTTACTACATATTAAGATGAAGAGGGTCACCATCAGTCACTGTGATTTTAAATCTGAAACTTAAAAAAAACATCCACAGATCTCTTATCACTGACATGAAATCATTACTTTCTGCTGATATATACAGGAACAAGGGTGGTAAGGGTGTGTGTGAATACTTTAAATCTGTCAGAGATGAGCAAGTCCTGGTAGAGAACAAGCATGTTGATAGCTGTTCCCTCTTACATTGGAAACTACCAGAGTCCTCCAGGGGATTTCAGTCCAAATTTCCCCTCTCTCAGAATGTGTTCTTGATCTTGCTGGCTACCTGTGCTAAGATCTCTCCTGTTTTCTTCTGCCAGTTCAGTACATGTTTGGACTCGGCACACCAAAGCTCTCCATGGCGGGGCTCTGCGTTCTCACAGCGTTTTCGCACCTCTTCCTGCTGCTCCTGATGGATACAAAGCAGTGAAGTTATACAACCACACAACAATACACGCACCAGCCACACAAGCCATTTTTGGAAGTGACTGCCACCAACACCACCTGGAGAAAAGACTGGACTAACACAGAAGCATGTTAGGTTAATTGGTCAGAAGGTCAGACTATTGAGGAAGCCCCACAGGTACAGGAAGAACATGCAAATGCCACACAGAAATAATACATCAACAATGTAACACAAGTCAAGACACCAGATCCTTACCTCTGTGCCATGCTGCAGCTCAAACTTGTAGAAGAAACCCCAAGCATCCCCCAGATCTGGCTCAATCTTTACTGTCCTGAGGAACCATTCTCTGGCTTTGGTGATCTTACGCTCACTCCAGAACAACCTGAGATATGCAGAAAATTGCGTTTTAAAACAGTACGCAGTTCATACAGAAAGGTTTGCTGACTACAATACCAAAACTTTAATGCCTTTTTATATTACAGGTTATCACTGAAAGCAAGGAAAGTGAAAAACAGTGAAAAGTTCCAGTCATACTTGGCTACAGCGAGCAAGACGTGCGGATCATGTTCACACTTCTTCAAAGCATCCACACTCTTCGTCTTCCTCTGGGGCCTGGCCTCCAAAAATACTGCCTCAGCCCACAAGATACCTTTGAAGCAAGAAAATGGAAGGGAATTGAAATACAGAGACTCCAAAACCAATTTTAAAATAATCCTTTTTGTGTGTATTAAAGTTCAACCAGCAAACCAGGAACATTTTCAGCACTACAAATATTACATCTAAACACAATTTTTTTTTTCGCTGTAATTTGCAGGTGCTGCATGATTTATGTGGATTTATTTGGGTTGGATGTCAACAAAATTATCCAGAATATGTATTTTTCCAACAGGCAGATGCAGGCAGAACAATAAACAAAAGTGAGTCTGCATAAAGGTGAAGTGCACAGAGAAAAAGAAACCATTTAAAGGATAAAGAAAAAACTTCACAACTATTATTTATTTGTTTTTACATTTAAAGAGTTTAAAAGATTTAAAATTATCCATAGAAATCCTGAAAACCAATATACTGTATATAGTTTTTAGAAAATCTCAGTCCCATTTAAAAATCAAGCGTCATCCAACTAATTCAGGTTCCACAGCATGAATACACACCTGAATTCGGGCACTCCTGCAGGGCTTTTGCCATCAGTGTATTGGCAATGTTCTTCAATCCGGCCCTGTACTCCAATCTGACTGACTCCAGCCTGATTGATAAGATCACAGTAGCATCATTTTAGATGGCTTTATTTCAGAATTTATGAGAATAGTTGGGCTAATGCACATTCTTGACTTGCCACTAATGCCAGCTGTGCTTTTGCAAAAGCAAATTAAGCATGCATCTAAGCCACATTTCCATTAGTATCTACTCAGCGCGGGTTGACACGACTCCGCAGGATTGTGTTTTGTTTCCATTGCAATTTTGTACAGCCTTGATGTGGGTGGAGTCGATATAGCAACACAGGCAGTAGTCTCTTGATGTAATTTGTATGCGGTTCAAAACACAACAATGGATGAGATAGAGGCAAGCTAACATAGCTAATGCCAGTTTAATATCATTATTATGCATAAGTCCCCCGTACAATGTTTTAATGGATGAAGGTTATCATTGTTAAGTATAACCCTATAAACTGAACATGCCATAATCGACTCAGTGTACTTTAAAAGTGCTGCTGTTCACGTACTTCCAGCAACAACTACAATAATAAATCTATGTTGGATGTGAAGTGCAGTTTCTCAGCTTTCAGAAAGGAGGAACAACGGTCGCGTAATTACGGTAATTCAAAGGTCCTTTGATCAGCCACCTCAGCACTCGGTGTTAATCAGCTGTTCACCGCTAGTAGGGGCAGGTAACGGGTGCTTCCGCGGCGATTGTCAGGCAGTATAGAGTTAAAATATATATGCTGTGTGTGTGTTTCAGATGGCTATCTTGTTGCAAAACTACCACTGCAAACTGTCGGTCTGGGCATTCAACCGGTGCTTTGCGTGCCTACAGGTTCTTGCTGTCGGGTTCTTAAAATGACACAGTTGATTCTGGTGGAGTCGCCGCTCTCATGACTCCGCAATTGACGACACTCCCTGGCCAATCAGTGGCATGCTGTTCTTTCGCGTCACACTTTAGGATCACCTCGGATCGTTTGGAACCCCAGCTGAGTGAGTACTAAAAAAAGTACCTGGTACCAGGTACTAATAGAAACCGCGGCGAGTCGAGTCGAGTCGCGCTGAGTAGGTTCTAATGGAAACGCGGCTCTAGTTTTAGAGTCACAAATGTTCCAATTGTAACTTTTTTCAAATTACACATTTTCCAAAGCTCAGAGAGAGAAAAAAAGAAATCACGTGCATATGCTAAATACAGTGCCTCCACAGGTGACCTCTTCCCATCTAAAACCCTTCCTTACACCACACTTTGTGTATTTTCTTACCACAGCTCAGGAGTCTGGGGGTTCTTGAGTCGCGCCTTCTCGAGGATTGCTCTGGCTCTGGTCAGCTGTCCCACTCTCTCTTCCAGACGTGACAGCAGCAACCACAGAGGCACAGAGTGGGGACACTTTTTTAACTGTAGCAACAGGGAAAAAAACATTAACTCCAACTCTGGCAGTTAATGACACACTACTTTTTACTGGAAACAAGCACATACAAAAAAAAAAACAAAAAACAAGAAAAAACCCACTTAAAACCTCAGTTCCTTAGACCCCTTGCATTTGGTTAATCCAGTACCCCCAAAAAAACCTGTGCTTCAAACATAACCCCCTCCTTACCCCTTGGTTATAGGCCTCTCTAGCCTTGTCCATATTTTCGCACTGCTCCTCAATTTGGCCTCGCATCATCCAAAGCTTAGGGAAGTCCTCGTAGTGCTTCAGGGCTTCGGTGCACAGCTCCTGGGCAGCTTCTATGTTTCCCAACACCCACTCCAATTTCACTGACTTCATAAATACCTGTTGGAATTACAAATCTAAATGAGACATATGAAGTCCCCTTTATCAGATTTATCAAATGCCATCTTCCTAGGTTACTGCCTAAACACTTATGTGGTTAACACTAAAAAGTTCTTATCTGATGGGACAACCAGTATAGATTAAAACAGGCTCCCTTACATCTGTCAGCATACAACAAAGAGAAAAGGGAGTGTTGCCAGGTCACCTGACATACAGAGTGATGGTTTAAAAGCTCAGCTGACAACATCTGTCAGCCTGAGTAGTACTTAGTGTTGTGATGTGTAGAAACCCTACAAGCCTGAACCTGAGAATGTTTTCAGGAACAACCTGAAGGAAACTGCACTATTTCGCATAGAGCATTGGTTTCAAAACAGAGACGAATGAACTCTTACAGAAGTTCAAAGGAGGTGGTCAAAGTGAAAGGACAATGCAAAAGCAGTTATACTCCGTACAAGTGACATGAGATAAGCTGGATAAGTTGATTTCACCACTCTTCTAATAAAAGTGCTCACTTTTCTTTGATATCTTCTTTGATAAATTGAAAAAGTATTAAAATCTCAATCAGGACATCACATTTCACCTTTTATCCTTATCTACAGAGTAATCTTCACAAGCGTTTCCCACTCTCAAACTCACACAGTCATACTTACCCTGGCAGTTGGTGCACTGCTGCGGGCCTTGGCTAGCAGTCGACGGGCTCTTTCATACTCATTATTCTCAGACTCCAGTTTAACAGCAGCCAGCCAGATCTCTTCACTGTTTGGGTTAGCCTAGGAAAGCAAACAGAGGAGGACAGAGTGTGGGGAAAAGCAGAAGAAAGAGGAAAACAGTTAGACATAGGTACACAGGTTGCGCTAATATTTGACATGCTGGATCTACAACTGAATGCTTTTGTATTACCTGAAAGGCCAGAGCAAGGATACTTCTGGCTGCTGGCACATCCTCAGCAAGCCACTTGGACTTGGCACCCATTAGCCACAATACCTCTGCTTTGGGGCAGTGAGCCACAGCCCTCTGGAGCAAAGCCTCCAAGGACTCTCTGAGAAATGCAATGAAAAGTAATGGATGAGGGGAACACAGCAGCCATTGATAAAGCACAGAACCAAAGAAGAAGAAATAAGATCATTAAGTATAGTGATGCATGGGTCTATTAAAGCCATATAAACATAAGAGGTAAAACAGCAACTGCCACAGTCTGATTACTAATGTTTGTTTGAAAACCAAAACTTGTCACCTGGTGCCATGGTTTTTCTCAAAGTAGGCAGCTCTAAGCCAGACACTTTTTTTACTGGGGAAAACCTGCAGAGCATGGGCATAGATGGCTCTGGCACACTCCAGCGCTCCATGGGCCACACACTGAGGCACAAACAAACATCTTATGGTTAAATTAAACTAACAGAATGTGAGTATGTTTTTTTTTTTTAAAAATCTATCCATACTCACACTCTCTGCATCCTCCATCCAGGTGTGTTTGCGGTCCTCCTCCTCAATGCCAATGCCTATGACAGCCCTTATCACGGCCTGGCAGGTAGCCACACTGCCTGCTTTGTCACACTCCTCTGAATCCTGCAGGACAAGAACCAGCATTTAGAAAGACAGACAGCGAGGACGATGTAGAAACGATTTAGATGAAAATATTTCTACACTAGAAAAATCATTTGCCAATGGCATCAGAAAACCTGCAAGTTTATAGATGATCAGGTTTTTTTTTTATAAGGAATTCTCTGCAAGATAACTGAGGCACCAGAGAATCTAAGCTGACAGATATATAAGCTAATACTCAGGGCGAAAAGGAAAAAAAATGCCACTGGCAAAAAAAAAAAAAAAAAAAAAAAAAAAAAAAGCCACGTAGTTAGGGAAGATAAAAAAACAAAAAACAAAAAACGCAAAAGAGGATTTGCAGTTAAAGCCAGTGATTGCAAAACATCTGTGAACTGCACTAAAGAAAACATTAGTCACAGTGCTGGATTGTATTGTTCTTCATCCAGATTTAAGTATACTGGCATCTCTATGAAGAGCTATAAGTTTCTGTCTGTTCTTTGCTTTTCTCAACAACCATTCATCTACTATGCTACTATACTTGACAAGTAAATTGCTGGGGACCTGAGGGCGTGCAGTGCTGACTTTAAAGTTGCTTGGATAAGTGTTCTGCATATTTTGGCTAAAAGTTCTCTTCACAACAGTCAAACAAGTAACATGTAAACAGGCAACACTGTGAAGCCCTTAGGGGACTTCTGTTATGTAAATCTTAAATAAATCAACTTTCACACAAACAGGTCATCTGTGTGAGGTTTTAGTTTGCCTTTGCAAAGGGCTCAAACAACAATGCAGAGTGGAAGAGCAGAAGAAGAATAACAAGAATTAACAAGAATAGGATCATTTATTGCTGCTTGCCCATTGTATAATGACTTGTCAATCACATGCAGTTATCCAATGGGCATCTCCTGAATAATCTCATCATCCTGGCTCACCCTGGATCTTTTTCATCCTTTTTCAAACATAGTATGACAAAGCTTTACAAAACAGATTTTAATTTTTTCTTCAACATGTCCCGAAATGAGTGACTGAGCCAATAAATTCATCAGGACATTTTTAACACTGGCCAAGCCGAAAGCCATTTTTCCCATTAACTTCTATAGGACCAAAGTCTTTTTACATCCACAGCTATCGCTATCTGATGGCCTTCAGATAGAATGGAGGTTTAAGGCACTTCCATACTGGCTTCTTACCTGGAAGCTACATCAATGTTTTATACTGTCTATGGTTTCTACTCCTTTAACATCGCAGTTTAACGGGGCAGACACTCACCTCACAGGTTTATTCAGTCCAAGACTTTGATAAAAACAAGCTATTTGGGTTCATGAGCTGATCATAATTCAAAGGCAGTCCTCTGTTCAACACAAAAGTGCAACTTAGTTTTAATGCTTGTGATATCTCAGTCTGGTTATGTCTATCATTTGGGATTTTTTTTTATGATAACAGATACAACCTGTTTTCCTATATTTATTACCTTTAAGAACAGTAATCCTGCTCTCTCCATCTTCTCCATCATTTCAGAAAAAGCAAAAAGAAACAAACCTGTATCCATTGTTCTCTGTTGATTTCCACGCCATTGGCACGCAGAGATGTGATGGCTCGGTCAATGATCTTGTCCACCATCTGAGTGTTACCATTAGCCTCCTCCAGCTTTGCAGCAGTGATCCAGATGTGGCGATCGGTGGGGATATTCTCTCGAGCTTTGTTCAGGACGCGACGGGCATTCTCATATGTCTCTAGCCGAGCCAGTGCCAGCCACAGCTGGAGAGGACACAGAAATTAGTCATAGAGGTAGGTGCATATGTTCATATACTGTGCTGCACTCTGAGACATCAGTCCAATTTACATGGTGGGGAAGAGTTCTAAGAGTACCTCCACACTTGTAGGGCAACACTCAACAGCTCTGCTAAGCATGATCCTGGCATCTTCTGGCTCCTCCAGTTCAACAGCTGTCTTCCACAGTCGAACTGACTTGGACACATTTTCCAAGGCTACAAGAGTAAGAGTTAAACAAGTGCTTCTTATTCTGAGTAACTTAAATGCAACAACTCTGGGTTAACAAAGATCCTATAGAGTTCAGAGAACACACACGAAACAAAAATAAACACTAAACAGCATATTATTTGTAATAGTCACAGTGTCTGGTGGGAAGGCAGAGTGTTGTATATGTAACTGAGAAAAGTAGAGCAAAGGCAACTGAACATGTAGAGGCGGAGTAAGCCCTTCCTCAGAGGAAGCACTGATCCATCTCTGTCAGTGGGGTATGCTGCTGGGAAGTATCAATAAGTATTTGTGTGTGTGTATGTGTGCGTGTGTAAGTTAGGGCATTGACACTATGGTTGAATAGGGTTTCTGGCCTTGACAAGAAGCCAGAAACACAGCTGCCAAATTTAACTGTGATAAAAATCTTTTTATGCAATCTCATGTGTAAAGGAACTGAGCAGTTCTGTGTGGGTGCTTTTATAAGATGAACAGATTGAGACTGGTCTTGATTTTTGGCCCTGCAGAAATTAAGTGTCTTCCTTTTGGCAGAGAAACAGTTCATTCTTATATAAACTGCTGGGAAGGTACATGAACCTCTGCTCATAACATCATAAAACTAACATGACTTTCTTACAGTCTGAATAAACACACGCACAAAAAAACAGGATAAAAGATTATAATTTTTTTAAAAGATTGCAGGGGAATAAATTACAGCCTTACCCTTCCTGAGAACTCGTTTCTTAGCTCTGACGTCTGTCTCCAGCTCTGCAGCTCTGATGTAGATGCGGACAGACTGCGGTAGGTGACGAACAGCCTGGGCTACCACGGCTTTAGCTGTGTCACCAGGTTGGAGCCTGGCTGCCTCCAGCCATACATCCTCACTCTGGTTAGAAGGCAGAAATACTTATTTAAAGACGAGTGCAGGATTTTTTTCCCCCCATCTGCAACTTATTTATGTAGTAATAGTATATCTTTAAGTAGCTGGCAATGTAAACTGTTACACTATAGTATTAGAAATATTATAATACCATAGTCAGGGAAACATTAGTGATTATAGGTTTAATTGAGCAAAAATATTGTGTTCTTTGTTATTTGACAGATTTATCTGACATCTTTCTTTACCTTAGGACACATCTCTGTGCCTTTCATGATTAGGTTTCTGGCCACCTGCAGCTTGCCAGTCACCTCCTCCAGCCTGGCAGAAGCAATCCAGGCAGGCGGGTGATGGGGATTTGTTTCTCTCACTGATTTCAGCAGCAGACGAGCCTTTTTGATGTCGCTGGACAAGAAGAGTCATAAATAAACACATGCACACACATTGGCAACTTATTTTACACAAATATGGCTTATGACAATCTAACATCGGCAGTATGTCTCTACCTAATGTCTCCTCCATAAGTGGGGATCATGGAGTTGAGATCTGTCAGGTAACCCTTGGGATCCACTACTGTCTGTCCGCTCACTGAGTCAGACACCTGAATACAGATAACATGCAGACACAGCAGATAATCGTTATTTCTATCAGTATAATGACAGCAGCATGAATCCTAGAAGAAAGCAAAAGTGAAAGTTGCACAAGGTGACGCATCATTTACCTGGCTGAGCCTCATATCCATGAGTGTGTTTCTGGCCTGACCAATTTTCCTCATATCCAGTTCTCCCGTCCCTGGTGTCATCAGACCAGGTGTCATGCTTCCTGGGTATGGTGTGTTCAGACCTCCCAGCTAGAAGAGATGGGAAACAATGAGAATAGAGAAGATCAATGCAGTCTGTGTGAAAATTTTGTAATGGCATGTTTAAAAATCTCTTGAAACGGAAGCCTAAAATCATATGACACTTTTCTAACCCCTGCAAAATAATATATGTGGGAAAAAGCTAAGCAATGGCTTTCCTCTGCTGCAATCTATACATTTCAAAATCTGTCAACTTTTTTAATCAGCGGGCCATTTTCAAGTCATAGGTGTTATGCTTTTTGCATGCACCATACAAACCAATGAACGTGCCCTTTCACATTGCATTTTAAATGCTGACCGAGCTCCTGTGACCAATTACTGAAGCAACAGGTGTCTGGTTTGTTGCATGGACAAAAACCGAATAAACTGCAGTAACTAAAGCGTGATCTTAAGAGTTTCTTCCAAAGAGATATCCTGACTCCTGCTGGGGCATGCTGCAATTACACCCTGAAGTTTAGTGAAGTGCACTTTTATGTGAATAGGAGTTACACAAATCATTTCTATTTGTATATACAGTATACTGACCCCTTGCAATGGGTCAACAGAGGTGTGGTTCTCTCCGCTCTGCAAGTGTTTGGAGAAGAAGCTGTCAGGGACAGGGGTGAGCTTTTCATAACGTGGATTCCTCTGGCGTTTGTTCCTGGCATCTCCCACTTCAGGAATGCTCAACCATTCCTCCTCTGAAACCTCTGCAAGCTTCCTCTGTGAAGAGATGGGAAAGAAAAACAAATGATGAAAGACTAGAATGTGAGCAGAGCTTTTATTTTTTTATTGTTTGATCATGCTTATATGCTAATAAGGCAAAATACACCCAAACACTTTAGCTAAATGAGAGTTAGTTGGCAGAATGTGTAAATATTTGAACTGATTAAAATACAAGTGCTCAGAACACAAGAAGAAAAGGAAACACTGTGTTTGAGAGACAAACTTGCAAGGCTAACAGTCTATTATTGAACTTAACAAGCTTACTGAAAGATCTTAGCCCAGGCCTTTAATGTTTAAAAACCATGAATTCAGAGACAACAACCAAAGAACTACATTGTATAGTGTGTCCCTATTGTTCTGTATATATGATAATAAAGCCACTGAAATCAAAATGCATTTGTTTAGACTGCAGGAAGAAGACAACGGAGGAATTGTTGAACAACGATTTAAGATATTAGGATTAATTAATTTTCTTACTTTCAAATCTGAGAACTGCTGTTGGATTTTTGGTCGCTCCATACGGTATTTCTCAATTTCCTCCTTTTCTCTCAGCTCCCTAAAATACAAAGACAAACATTAACAAAAGACTCAATTTCAAATCCATATTATATTTAAAACAAATACACTGCGCAGTGATCAGGTGGGGAAATATTATTTTAGTGGGCAAAAAGATTCTTTGTAACCGTCTTTCTTTGCGTCTTTCGTCCATCCTCTTGTCCAGCGCCGCATATATAGCATCAGCTTCCTCATCATCTTTCTCATAGGGTCCACTTGAGAACAAGCTACCTGCATAACCATTAAACTACATGAAGAGGGGAAAAAAAGGTAACGCAAGACAAGATTATTAAAATAACTGCTCACATTTGAAGAACTAAAATTAGAGACTTGGACTAAATTGACCAAATCCTTAAAAAGACGATCTTTATGTTCAGCTTTAGACAAATAGCAGGCACCTCATCATAGTTGGTGTCATTCAGATCTTCATCATCATCATCCTGGCTCTTTTTCATCTGGTCCCCAACCGTCCTCTTTCCAGGGGGTGCATGCCGGTCATCCACTGGATCATTGGCATCACGCGCAGGACCAATATCTGATCGGGTGGTGAAACCAGTAGCACTGGAGGGAAAAACATAAATTTAATGTGACATAAATATGCACAATCTCGCCAAAAGCATACACTGAGATGTGTATGCTTTTCTATAACACAATGACAAACGTACCCATGCTTATAAACACTTTCTCGTTCACTTTTAAAGGGAGCATTTTAAATATTAAATTGTGCTGACTTGTCTAAAACAGAGTACATTTTAGATGAATAAGTATCTAAGCAGAACAGATTTTAAAATTTAACTTAAATCAGGTTTCTCTCATGAGTACTAAAAAGTTATTTAAGTAAATAACTAGTTAAAAACTTCTTAGTTTAGCCATGATAAGAGAAAGCGTATTTATTACAATACATAACACCATGCTA
>JAVDPK010017293.1:0-13591 GCA_034780415.1 Cichlasoma orientale | reverse complement strand
CACACACACACACACACACACACACACACACACACACACACACACACACACACACACACACACACACACACCCTACCTCTACTCAAATATCACCCAGTTTCTTTCCTTCCTTTAGATCGAGAGAACCAGTCCATCCTGATCACGTAAGTATGACTTTATTGGCATATTGCATTGATCTATATTTATTTCATTTCCCATCATTCATCTCATTTTATATTTTTATCAGTGGAGAATCTGGTGCAGGGAAAACGGTCAACACGAAGCGAGTAATCCAGTACTTTGCAACAATTACATCAATAGGAGACTCAAGCAAGAAGGAACAACTTGGCAGTAAATTCCAGGTTCAGTCCACTTAACTCTTCTTCTAATTATCTCGAGATGAAAGGCAAACTGAAATATTCTTTTAACTTAACCTGTGTCTTTTTATTTTGCTGCAGGGGACTCTGGAGGATCAAATCATCCAGGCCAACCCTCTGCTGGAAGCTTTCGGGAACGCCAAGACTGTGAGGAATGACAACTCGTCTCGATTTGTGAGTTTGTTTTATTCAGCTTAGAGTTTTATTACCAGAGACGTCCAAGAACTACCAAAAATAGTTTACCTTTTCCCACCCTCAAAGATTTCCCCCGTGCTTATATGTGAAACTTTTCCAGGGAAAATTCATCCGCATCCACTTTGGAACAAAGGGGAAGTTGGCATCGGCTGATATTGAAACCTGTAAGTGCCCATTTTATTAGTTACAAATAACGGCAGTCTGGCCACTGACTTTATACAACAAATGGACGTAGCCACAGTGACATCACACTCTGGTTCATGGCTACACGATGCTGAGATATGACAGGTACGTATTCAGAGATCTCTGCTAACCACACAGTTTGCCCAGGAAGTGAGCTGATTGGCAGGAGTGTGCCAGTGCGGGGGGGGGGGGGGGTGACGAGGTGCAAATATCCTCCTCATCCCGTTCATAAGTTGACTGGATTCCAACTTTCCTAGATTGTTAATCATTACAATACTTTAATAGGTACTGGCCTGATCCCAGACAGGCTTTAACATGAATAACAGGGTTTAACTGACTGACACTATGTTGTTGTTGTTTACTTCATCTCATTTTCAATTATTGTTTTACAAATTTCAGCTTTGATGCTTCAATCATTTTAAATAATAAGCAGCATATGAAGTGCCTGAAGGCTGCAGGGTGTTGATGGTGAAATGGATCAACTTATTAGCTTTATTCGATTTTATCAGTGGAAGTTCTTTACTAACGTTTTGATGCCTTAAAACTAAACTTGTCATTCTCTAGGAAGCTCTGCGCTAAAGCAGACCCTGCTTTATCAACTTTACAAAATAAACATCATGCAATTTTTAAACATGACTTCAAACTAGTGGCTGATGTCATAAAGTCACCAGGAATGTGTTTATTGAAGTCATAAATCAGGTGATTACTGGGGTCTTTTTCCCCCATAGACTTCTGTATAATCTGACTTCTTTATGAAAGCAGCCCCCTGGTGGCCACTAGGAAGAATGCAGGATCAAGGCACTTCACACATTGCCTAATAATAGTTAATATTAATAATTAAAATGTGGTTTTTCTCCTGAGGTCAGTTAGTGAAGGTGTTATCAAAAATAATGGCAGAATCTCTGGCAGAGAGTGAGGTAAAGCGGCCATGAATGTTAACCTGATTTATATGAATATACTTATGAATGATTAATATTTTACTCTCTTAATTTGTGCTTTATTTCTGCTTACTGCCAGACCTTTTGGAGAAATCCAGAGTGACTTTCCAGCTGCTGGCAGAGAGGAGTTATCACATCTTCTATCAGATCTTGTCAAACAAGAAGCCCGATTTAATCGGTGAATACACCAATCAATGAGCTCTAAATGGTGATGACACTGTTTCCGTAGCATCTGGTCCCGCACAGAGCTATCAGCTGTCTTTCTGTGGTTCATTTCAGAGATGCTGCTGATAACCACCAATCCTTATGATTACCCTTTTATCAGCCAAGGGGAAATCACTGTGCTGAGCATCAATGATGCAGAGGAGCTCATGGCCACAGATGTAAGTGCAGAAATGAGGAATATTGGCTTAGGTCATGCATAAATTTACCCCTGCAGCACAAATACATATTTGACGTTATCATTATTAATTTGGACAATAAATGAATGCACAGCATCAACATATCATGACATGTCATGCACAATGTCTCCACGTCTGTGTCCGTTCTTCAGAGAGCCATTGACATTCTGGGGTTCAGCACCGAGGAGAAGGTCGGCATCTACAAGCTGACGGGTGGCATCATGCACAACGGGAACATGAGGTTCAAGCAGAAGCAGCGGGAGGAGCAGGCGGAGCCCGACGGCACTGAGGGTGAGACGTCTGTACAGTACGGTGCAGTAACAGTAGGACGGCAGCCTCCATGCACCCGGGAAAAAGCAGTTATTGGCGAGTGATTGCATTAAATGTTTTTTTGCTGTCTAGGACCAATTGAAAGAAGTTGTGGTGACCAACTGGTCTCCACGAGGCTGAGAGTGCAGCACCCTCAACCTCTGGGCGACCACATCTGGTTGCAAGGCGATTGCACAGGTCGCCTGCTGTGATGCAACCTGTCTCAGTCCAGCTGAACTGACTGCAGTCAGTCTCAAACAACAGAGTGTTGAAGGTCTGCAATTCATCACCATCTAATTAATAGATGGTGATGAATCATCACCATCAGTAACCACTGCCATGGTTACTGATGGCAGTAACCATCAGAATGATTACTGCCGACACGTAATCATTCAGAGCCGGTCTGCGCTGATGAGCACAGCTCGGCTGCTCCATCGAATAATGAAACACACAAACCTGAGTTACTCACTTTTTATTGTTTTGGTCGGTACAAAATATTTTTAGCTGGTGAATCTTCTCATCTTCCAGTATTTTAGAGGTGTATGCAGTTCCTCCTTTGAAAGCTTCAGTGTAGGCATGATTTCACATCTGAGTTTGACCCCCTTTGTCCAGAACAGGCCTTTGATGTCTGGCACTTCCACTTATTTCATTCACTGTTACAGTTTTGCGTACTTTGCAGTGTTCTGCTGGAAGCATGAGGCACTGCCATATTTCTAACAGGTGAACAGGGCTGCAGGTTCCACCTGAGCGACATCTGAACGCAGCACAAAGAACCTGTTTGCTCAAAATTTGCTTTCATTGTTTTTACTTCCTCAAATTTCACGATTCTTTGCAGTGTTATTATGACAGATTTTGCTGACCGGAGTTCTCTGTCATCCCTTTTCTTAATTACTTATCTATCCTAAGGTCTTTGGGGGGGCTACAGCCTGTTCCAGCTGAAAAGCAGGGTACACCCTCCCACTGACCCTCCCCTCTGTCTTATCTATCCCTCAGTGGCAGACAAAGTTGCCTATCTGATGGGTCTAAACTCTGCTGATTTGCTGAAAGCTCTGTGCTGCCCTCGAGTGAAGGTTGGGAATGAGTATGTCACCAAAGGTCAGACTCCGCAGCAGGTACATGATGTTCCTACAGCTGAAAACATCCATTAACCACAGCCCGTCTGAGAATCCAAGTGAAAATGCTGTCCAATTTTCAGGTGAACAATGCCGTGGGCGCCCTGTCGAAGGCCGTGTATGAGAAACTGTTCCTCTGGATGGTCACGAGGATCAACCAGCAGCTCGACACCAAACTTCCCAGACAGCATTTCATTGGTGTCCTGGATATCGCAGGGTTTGAAATTTTTGAGGTGAAGGGGATTCCTGCCGAGATGAAAGATCCATTAAATCACTTTAAAGATCATCTCTGATTGTTCGATGGGTAAAATCTTTCTGTTTGGTTCAGATAAACAGCCTGGAGCAGCTGTGCATCAACTTTACCAACGAGAAGCTGCAACAGTTTTTCAACCACCACATGTTCGTGCTGGAGCAGGAGGAATACAAAAAGGAAGGGATTGCATGGGAGTTCATTGACTTTGGCATGGACTTGGCAGCCTGCATTGAGCTCATTGAGAAGGTTTGTTTGCTTTTTAGTTACCTTAAATATTCAAATCAGGAGTAGAACACAGGAATAAAACACTAATCAGCTTTCCGCCCCTCAGCCGATGGGTATTTTTTCTATTCTGGAAGAGGAGTGCATGTTCCCAAAGGCGACAGACGGCTCCTTCAAAAACAAGCTGTACGACCAGCACTTGGGGAAGAACAGCATCTTTCAGAAGCCCAAACCATCCAAAGGAAAGACAGAGGCCCACTTCTCCCTCGTGCACTACGCCGGCACCGTCGACTACAACATCAGCGGCTGGCTGGAAAAAAACAAGGACCCGCTGAACGACACCGTGGTGCAGCTTTACCAAAAAGCTTCCCTTAAACTGCTCTGTCAGATCTTTGCCACGTATGCATCTGCTGACGGTACGTCCGCTCTTTATGACGGACATCAAACACAGATCGGAGAAATTAGATTAAGATTTTTTTTTTTTGCTTTGATGTTTCACAAATTTATCTCTTTTTTTTTTTTTTTTTGGAAAAAGATGGAAGCAAGAAAAATTATAAGAAAAGAGGATCCTCCTTCCAGACAGTTTCTGCACTTTTTAGGGTAAGAAGCAACATGTCCAGTTATTAAATTAATCTGTAAAGCCTTTATTTTTCATCCAAAAACCCCCCAAAAACTTGTACGTGACAGTTTTTCTGTATGATGACCAAGAACAGTGACCAAAAGAGTTACCCTTCTACGGGGTCTTTATGAGACAGGACAGGAATTATTGTTGTTCTGCATAAATTATGCGTCATTTCAGAATTTTATGCGTCGAGTTTCATCTTTGTCTATCAAAAATAATTTTTTTTAATGAAACAACTGATATTTGGGATGGCCTACAACTCTAAAAGCTCATGAAGAGTTCATCATCTTGTTTACTTTTCTGGAATAAATGATTTGTTTTTGTTTTTTTGCATAAATTAACAAATTTTAGCATTTAAGGACACAGAATAGAAGACTCACCAAATAATAACATCTCAGGTTATTCTCAAGTTAATCCACAGAGACTTCTGCCTGACTTCACCTGTCCAAAATATGAAGTTATCCCAGTTTCCCAAATTCCCAAATTCCCAGAAAGAAATTCCATGTTCTGATTTTAATAAAATCCAGAGCTCTGGAAAAATTGAGCTAATTATCTACTCGTGTTTGAGGAATAAAAGATATTATTGGACAAAAAGTTACAATTATTTGTCAAATAATGTGGCTTGATGTGTGGTTACTTATACATCAAAGAACTCTGTCTTCCTGTTTTAGTGACTTTTAGCGATTTAGAGCTAATTAGCATCTGTGTCCTGGAAACAGCCTGCTAACCAAGCTTACTAGGATTAGCTTCTACCTTAGCACGCCATCATCTCATCTAAATGTGGTCATTTCTAGCACCGATGCTAAAGTCAAGGTTTCAGAATAGTGAGTCCAAAAACCAGATGGTGACATGATCTATTGTTAATATGCATTCTGTGATATAGACATTAGAATGGTATCATCAGTCCATCTGACTGAGAACATGATGTTTATCTGCTGCAGGAGAACCTGAACAAACTAATGGCCAACCTCAGGTCAACACATCCACACTTTGTCAGGTGCATCATCCCAAATGAGACCAAGACACCAGGTAAAACAATACGGAGTAGATGGCAAACAAAGAAGAAACTTTTACCTGAAGTTAACCTGTGGAGAAAAGTTACCTGTATCTATTATAGGAATCATGCACCACCATCTGGTCCTCCACCAGCTGCGATGTAACGGCGTGCTGGAAGGTATTCGGATCTGCAGGAAAGGCTTTCCCAGCAGGATTCTGTATGGAGATTTTAGGCAAAGGTAACCTATCCTACTCAATTTGGTGGAGGAATTTACTTGAGCTTGAGATTAAACCTCCTCATGTGTGTGTGACAGATACAGGATTCTGAATGCCAGTGCGATCCCCGAGGGGCAGTTTATTGACAGCAAGAAGGCCTCAGAGAAACTGTTGTCCTCCATTGACGTGGACCACACCCAGTACAGATTTGGATACACAAAGGTGTGTTTTTTCCTATAAAGAGCATTTTCGATTCTCTTCATGGGAATTTTCACCCTAGTAACGGCTAAATTTCTGCACAGACCACTAATTTTAATATTTCAGTCCCTATTGACCTCAATGATATATGAAATTGAGCTTCTCTCCGTCAACATGCAGGTGTTTTTTAAAGCTGGCCTTTTGGGTCTTCTGGAGGAGATGCGGGATGAGCGCCTGGCTGTGCTGATGACTCGAATCCAGGCTGTGGCCAGAGGCTACGTCACCAGGCTGAGGTTGAAGGAGATGATGAGGAAAAGGTCTCTGACACATTTTTTTTTCTTCTGTATTACTGAATGGGGCAGCACGGTGGCGCTGTGGTTAGCACTGTTGCCTCACAGCAAGAAGGTCTGGGCTTGAATCCACCTTGGCCAATGGATGGATGGATGTACTGGACATGGAATTTATGGAAAAGATGGAGAAACTTAGGGGGGGGGGAAACATAAGAAATATCAATCTGTAACAAAGTCTTCATTGTTTTGCTTTTTCACTCTGTAGAGAGGCCGTTTTTACCATCCAGTACAACATTCGTTCATTCATGAATGTGAAGAACTGGCCTTGGATGAAGCTCTTCTTCAAGATAAAGCCTCTCCTACGAAGTGCGGAGGCTGAGAAGGAGATGCAGACCATGAAAGAGGAGTTCGCCCGACTCAAAGAGGAGCTTGCAAAGTCGGAGGCCAGGAGGAAGGAGCTGGAGGAGAAGATGGTTGTGCTCATCCAGGAGAAAAACGACCTTTACCTTCAAATCCAAGCAGTATGTAAACACTCAGCCCAGAGTGGGGCAGAGTGGTCTGTTTGTATTGATTTTGTTCTGTCTGACTTAAGATCTGATTAAAAGAAAAGATGATCAATAATGAGGTGAGATAAGAAGCAGCATTATTGATCATTGTGGAGAAACTGGAGGAAAATAAAGTAAAAATAAGAACAGAGCAGACGGGCCCTGTCCACTCAAAGCAAACAATGATTATAACAGATATGTTAATGATATGGGCCAAAGGTTTCCAGTGATGGTGCACAGAAAAGGTCAGTGAATGCACATGATTTTAAGTATTTGTGAGTTCATCTGCATATGCTGTGACGAAACGGGCCAGAGGAAAGGAAGAGCACGAGTTCACTCCGCTGCAGAGAATAAGGTCATTGGTGTCACCATCCTCTGAAATTAGAGCCCATTTCAGTGCTTCCTCAAGTTCAAGCAGCTGCTGGAAGAAGTGTGAACGCTTCCTCCACGAGAGAACTGCAAGAAAAAGAGCTGCTGGGAGCCAGAAACGCAGTGAGTGGACATTAGAGCAGTGGGAATCTGGACTTTGGTCTGATGAGCTCACTTGTGAAAATATTAGTAAAACAGGATTGCGCCCTGTGCAGAAATAATGAGAGCAGAAAGGAGCAGAAATGACCCGGACAGGACGTTAATCTGAACAGTTTGAAGAAATGTGGAGGAACTGCACAAGGTGTGATTGAAAAGTGGTGTAAAGGCCCAACGTGTTACTGCAAAAACTGCCTGCTCGTCCACCGAGCCACCCTGGCATCCGTGAAGTACTGCATTCTGTCACCTGCTCCGCAATCACCCCGCCTAAACCTTAGTATGCTTAGCATATGAAGGAATGAAGCAGGCTGAGATAATGAAGAATTTGCAAAGCTCTTATTAAACCGCTGCTACTTTGAAGAATCCCAAGTCTAAAATATTTTTTGCTCTGATTGCTACATGGTTGTGATATTTCACAGTTAACCTTCTTATGTTGTTAAATTTCCTGGACTGTAACCATCGTATCCCGGTTTTTCAGGAGAGGGAGAACCTGTGCGATGCAGCGGAGCGGTGCGAAGGGTTGATAAAGAGCAAGATCCACCTGGAGGCCAAAGCCAAAGAATTCTCCGAGAGGTTGGAGGAAGAAGAGGAGATGAATGCCGAAATCACCGCCAAGAAGAGGAAGCTGGAGGACGAATGCTCGGAGCTCAAACGGGACATCGATGACCTCGAGCTTACCATCGCCAAAGTGGAGAAGGAGAAATATGCCGCGGAAAATAAGGTGCCTCTGATGAGTTCTCATGACAAAGATGTTAAAGCTTTTAGTTTTTACCAAACAAACTTGAAAAGAAACGTTTCTCTCCTTAGGTTAAGAATTTGGTAGAGGAGTTAGCCACTCTTGAGGAAAACCTGTTAAAGTCCTCAAAGGAGATGAAAGCTTTGCAGGAGGTGCACCAGCAGACCTTAGACGACCTCCAGGCCGAGGAGGACAAAGTGAATTCTCTAATGAAGACAAAGATTAAGTTGGAGCAGCAGGTTGATGACGTAAGTACGAAAAAGCTGAATGCTTCTTAAACTGAAGATGACACCTTAATTTGCACGACTTGCTGCAGACTTTGTGATTGATGTAGACATCTCCTGCAGCTGGAGGGCCTGGTGGAGCAGGAGAAGAAGCTGCGTGCCGACTTGGATAGATCCAGAAGGAAACTGGAGGGAGATCTGAAGCTGTCCCAGGAAGCCATCATGGACCTGGAGAATGAAAGGCAGCAGGCGGAGGAAAGACTGAAAAAGTGAGTTGAGAAATCCTGAATAAAATGTGGAACAAAATAATTAAAACAGCGTGATGTTTATTTAGCAACTCGCGGTCCCTTTAAACTCAAACATGATGATAAAATAGGGTATTCTTTAGGGTGGGCCCACCTCGTGTGCAGGGTCCCTTGGGTTCTTAAACAGCTCCATCCCACGCTTGTCAAGTCTGGTTTTAAAGCACCAAGATGAAATTATTCTCCTCTCAGAAAGGACTTTGAAATCAGCAGCCTGCAGAGCAAAACCGATGATGAGCAGGCCCTTAGCACTCAGCTTCAAAAGAAGATCAAAGAGTTTCAGGTATATTATTTATGACATAGTTCTAACAGTATCAGAGTATCGAGCACTTGATGTTCTGTATGATAATACCAGTTTTATACATTAACGCTGGAGGCTCGCATTGAAGAATTGGAGGAGGAAATCGAAGCTGAGCGCGCAGCTCGAGCCAAAGTAGAGAAGCAGCGGTCTGACCTGTCCAGAGAGCTGGAGGAGATCACCGAGAGGCTGGAGGAGGCCGGGGGAGCCACCGCCGCTCAGGCCGAGCTCAACAAGAAGCGCGAGGCGGAGATTCAGAGGCTGCGTCATGAGCTGGAAGAGTCCACCCTGCAACACGAATCCATCGCCGCAACTTTACGCAAGAAGCAGGCGGACAGCATCGCCGAACTCGGCGAGCAGATGGAAAACCTTCAAAGAGTCAAGCAGAAACTGGAGAAAGACAAGAGTGAGCTGAAGATGGAAATCGACGACATGGCAAGAAGCATGGAGAGCGTTCTGAAAAGCAAGGTCTGTCTGCAGAGAGGAATATGTCTTACAATGTTCTCTTCAACAGTCCACGATAACTGAAGCTTCATATTTCAGGCTGCTGTGGAGAAACAGTGCGGGAGCCTTGACGATCAAATGAATGAATACAAGACCAAAGCGGACGAAGCCCAGAGCTCTCTTAGTGATTACACCACCCTGAGTGCTCATCTGCAAACACGAAATGGTAGGTGTTTAATTAAAAAGGAATAAAAAAGGGCATTTTAGATGGACAGGTACGTGAGTTTCTGCTCTTTTTGTCCCGAATAGGTGAACTTACCCGTCTGCTGGAAGAAAAAGAGTCCGTTCTGTCCCAGGTGAACAGAGGGAAGACTGTGGCCTGTCAGAAAATCGAAGAGATGAAGAGAGTTTTGGACGAGGAGATTAAGGTCTGAAAGACACAATAAAGCCTGATAAGAAATTTAGGATGCTCACTAATCTCTGTGAACGGATATGAGAAACTGTCTATCTGCATTAGGAAACAATGACTGGCTGACTGAACAAGATGTTTTGGCCACAGATATCTGTCATCCATTACTCTGGATATCCTGGCTACACCAAAAATCCTAAAATTTTGGCTGTTGCCCCCGTGGGCTAAGTTACAGACTAGCCAACTTGGAGCCTACTGGCTGCGAGATTTCAGGAATCTTTTAGTTTACTGCAGCCAAACCATGTGACAAGGATCTAATCGTGAGCTTACAGTGCACGACTGCAATTCCTTCACTGATTCTTTCACTTAACACGTGAAATGTTGCTGGCTCAAGACTGGGTGGAGACAGGAATCCCTGTGGGTGCTGCTGCTGCATCAGGAAGGGCAGATCTAATACGTGGAGCCATCTGCTCTGGTGTCCCCTCGCAAATAAAGGAGCAGCTAAAAGAAAATTGAATGGGTTCAAAGAAAAAAAGGTTTTGTTAGATCCTTTACGGTATATTCTGAATGTGCAACATAAATTCTTTCTATGGACTAACAGCCCTTGGCTCCTTTGACCTGTGCCATCAGTTAAAGCCTCTCTATTGATGAGATTGTTTAGTAAATTATGGTTCTATTTAGAGTAAAATGGATGATAAGGCAGTGTGTGTTTTAAGACAGGCCTAACTTTTGATTGACAAGACACTGCTTCGTGAGCGGGGCAGCACTGTTGCCTCACAGGAAGAAGGTCCTGGGTTCGAATCCACCATCTGGCCGGGGCCTTTCCATGTGGAGTGTGCATGTTCGTCCTGTGTTCGCGTGGGTTTTCTCCGGGTACTCCGGTTTCCTCCCAAGGTCCAAAGACATGCAATTAGTGGGGTTAGGTTAATTGGTGATTCTAAATTGACCACAGGGCAATGAGTGTCTATCTCTCTGTGTTAGCCCTGCGACTGTCCAGGGTGTACCCTGCCTCTCGCCACATGACAGCTGGGATAGGCTCCAGCACCCCCACCCTCGCGACCCTGAAAAGGATAAGTAGAAGAAGATGGGTGGATGGATGCTTCATGAGCACTCAGAGTCCTTGAGGTTCTCAGTCAGATCCATCCATTTTCAAAACATTAATATAGGCTTCATAACTGGACCTCACAAATGATGGACATAAAAATGGATGCAGTTTCTTTGCTTGATTTTTTTTTTTTTCTCCAGCTATAGATTGCATCTTCCCCTCAACTGTTTAGTGGTATTGGGAGCATGCTCATTCACTCACAAACATGCAAAGCCAGAAAAAAACTCCACAGCACCTTCAAAGTAATTGTTTAATAGTATATTTTGCAACAACAAATAGACAAAACATTAAAAACTAGTGCAAAAGAAAAGGAACATGCAAAGAATTCCCACCTGAATCTGAAGCCAGCTTGATGGAGCTTTGCAGCCAGTTTCATCTCCTCATTTGTCTGTTTCGCTCTCACGGCTGCTCTCATAGAGAAACCTCCCTACCTGCTCAGAGCAGTGTTAGAGATTAGCTGGTGAACATTGAGCAGGTAGAGTCAGGAGACCGAAATCAGACTTCAAAAGAATTCAAATGTTGCTCCATAAATATTAAATGTAACAGAGGTTTGCCTGCAGGCGTAACTTCAGTGTGATTCAATTCCCACAGGGCATAAAGTGTGTTAGTGCATCTCGCTGAAGCAGTTTTGTTGCGTATGTTTTTACGCTTTCCAGACAAAAAACTCCTTGGCTCACAGTTTGCAGTCATCTCGTCACGACTGCGAGCTGCTAAGAGAGCAGTACGAGGAGGAGCAAGAGGCCAAAGCTGAACTGCAGCGCTGCCTGTCCAAGGTGAACAGTGACGTGGCTCAGTGGAGAACCAAATACGAGACAGATGCCATCCAGCGCACCGACGAGCTCGAGGAGGCAAAGTGAGAGCTGCACAGTGTGCGTCTCAGGTCAGCGCTGAGGGGCTGCTTCTGCTTTAATGCAGTTTATCTTTGGTTCAAAGGAAGAAGCTGGTCCAGAGGCTGCAGGAGTCGGAGGAGATGACAGAGGCGGCGAATGTCAAGTGTGCATCGCTGGAGAAGACCAAGCAGAGGCTGCAGGCGGAGGTCGAGGATCTCATGGTTGAGCTGGAAAGGTCAAACGCAGCAAATGCCGCCTTGGAAAAGAAGCAGAAGAATTTTGACAAGGTGCGTCTTTCTTTTTGCAAACATGTCCTTATTTGTGTCATCTTGAGGCTGCAGGGATTACACATGCTGCTTCCTGGCAGGTTGTGGCTGAATGGAAACAGAAGTATGAGGAGAGTCAGTCAGATCTGGAAGTCTCCCAGAGAGAGTCCAGAGCGCTGAGCACAGAACTCTTCAAGCTGAAAAATTCATACGAAGAAGCCCTGGATCAGCTTGAGAGCATGAAGAGAGACAATAAAAATCTTCAACGTAAGGTTTCTGCAGGAAACGAGCCACTGTTATGGTGCAGAGGGGCAGCAGCCATTGTTTTACATAACGTGTGTTAACATACTTTTCAGAGGAAATCACAGATATCACCGAGCAGGTGGGACAGTCCACCAAAACGCTCCGTGAGCTGGAAAAAGCCACGAAGCAGGCTGAACAAGAGAAGCGAGACACCCAGGCTGCCCTCGAAGAAGCTGAGGTTCGTTTTACCTCCACAAACTTTAACGTGTCATAAAATAACAACATTAAGTGCTGATTTCTGTCCCCGAAGTCTTCCTTGGAACAAGAGGAGGCCAAGATCCTGCAACTTCAGCTGGAGCTGAACCAGATCAAGTCGGAGGTGGACAGAAAGGTGGCGGAGAAAGACGAAGAAATTGACCAGCTGAAGAGGAATTACCAGAGAACGCTGGATTATCTGCAGAGCACGCTGGATGCTGAGACGCGTGGCAGGAACGACGCTGTCCGGATGAAGAAAAAGATGGAGGGAGATCTCAACGAGATGGAACTCCAGCTGGGTCACGCCAACCGGCAGGCGGCCGAGGCAACCAAACAACTGAGAAACCTGCAGACGCAGCTGAAGGTGGGTGGCAACTTTTTCTGATCTGGTTAAAAAATTCTGGACTGACATTTAAAAGCCTGAAACGGCCGCTTCCATCCTCAGGACACCCAGGTCCATCTGGACGAAGCCCTCCAGCGTCAGGAGGACCTAAAGCAGGAACTAGCTCTCATGGAACGCCGCAACATTCTAATGACGGCGGAAAACGAGGAGCTGAGGGCGGCGCTGGAGCAGTCCGACAGAAGCCGAAAGCTCGCTGAGCAGGAGCTGATCGAAGTCAGCGAGCGTCTTCAACTTTTACAGTCTCAGGTGAGCCCGGGTCCAGTTCTGTGCAGCAGCTATAAATGAGGGGAAAGAGAAACAATCAGCTGAATATCATTACGACACATGTTTTGGGTGGCGTGCACATCTGTGACGTCTCTTTCAGGGCTGAGCTTGCTTATTTCAGAGGATGATGAGAAAACATGTCCTGCATGAATTTCAGCAGGTTTTTTTTTTTTGTCTTTTTCTGTATGATTGCAGGGACTTTCAGATCAATCAGATTATGAGCTATTTCAAGCCTTCGTTATACTTTTTTAGCCCCATCCTTCTGGTGCAGGTTCACCTCAGCTGTCTGTGTCCAAAGAAAACTGCTTCAGAGCGGCTCGGGCTTTTTGCTGAAGTTTAATGTGGCCTTTTTGTTCTTGAGACTGATAACCAGCTTGCACGTCTCTATTTTCTCTTGCAAAGTCTCTTCTTTATAATAGAGGTGGATGATGGTGTGGGGGGGGGGGGGGGG
>JAVDPK010017292.1:0-13595 GCA_034780415.1 Cichlasoma orientale | reverse complement strand
CTGTGAAAGGTAATCCCATGTGATCCCGTTTTGACCGTAAATTGGTTCGAAAAACACAGAGTGCAGCATCTCTCTCATGTTATGGTGGCCGCTTTTGCCCCCTCCAATATGGCGGTGACGTAGGCATACTTAGGCAGCGATCAATGCGGTATCTATGTATATTTATCTATGGCTTTGAAACGAAGGCACCTTGGGCTCCTGTCACTAAAAAGACTGATATTTTTATATTACTTGCTTAACAGCCTGTATTTTGTTAAATGAGTCTGCTTACTTTATAAAAGTAGATAACTGTAACGGTTACAGAAGCCACTTTGACATGAACCAGGCAAACACTGGTGTTACTAATGACTAATGAGGGCTGTGCTCAATTTATGTGATTAGCAACACCTGTTTGTGTGTTTCACGTCACCATGTGAGACATATTGAACAAACCAGGAAGTAGTTTAAAAAAGTCTTAGATGCAACAACTGAGAAATAATCTCACCAAAGTTTGATTTTGTAGCTGCTCGGAATGACGGGATAATGATAAAAATATCAGCATGGAGTTTACCAGATTTTCAGCACATTTGACCAAACTATCAAATCATGACAAATAATTTACAGTTGCACTGAGAGACAGGATGTATCATTTTACATTATGGCTTATGTGCCTGTAGTTGTTATATTTTTATATCTCTGAACAAATGAGAAGGAGATAAATGGCTCGTATTTCCTCTTCTTTATTACCAAGTAAAACAGGTATTACATTATAATGACTTTTTTTTCATATATTTACTCTCAAAATCTTTGGATGGGAAATTTACATGAAATGTTTGCATATTCTGATCCTAATGCAGTGAAAGAATACATACAGCCAAAAAGTTGTAGAAAAAATAAACTTACAGAAAACCTCTGGTTCTGGAATATTAGTGTACACTCAAAAATAAGGCAAAGAAAAATATAAGCATATTCAACAGAAGAAAAACTAGAGTCGTTCATACTGAACCGAAAAAGCCATGTTTCTTTTTCGAAGAGTCCAAAGTGTGAGTCAACACATCGAAACGTCCTGTAAAAATGTGAAACACGCACGTGTGACATGAAGCGACAATTTGTTTCATGAAGAAAATTGAAGGTGTGTCTTGTGTGCAAGTCAAACACAGGAGGATGTCAAACACCTATATTGGATGCATGGGATGGGTATATTATTGAATGCATGCCAGATTTTATTGACAATGAGTCTCTGAAGATGCATCACCAGCAAAATATTAAATGGAGGCGCAAGTGAAGGCAAACAAGTCTCTTCTTAAAGCACACTGATACAATAACACACACACACACACACGCACACACACGCCATGACCTTACTGAAATGGATAAACTGGTGTTGCGTTGATAAGACCGGTGATGGGTAGGTGCAGAGTTCATGCGGCACTGTTTGGAGTTATTCATCAACAGTAACACCTTTTTTTTGTTTGTTTTTTTTGTTACAAGAAACCCACATTAGATGGAGAGAGTGCTGTGTGTCTTTATGTGGAACCAAATGCAGTATGAGCGCTGACATCAATAAACCAAGAGACAATCACAGACACGTCCATATGCTCAGAGAAATATTTGAAACATAGCTTTTTATGTACACTTTTTACACTTAAGTCTTTTAAATATTGCTATTAGAAAATGATAAAACATTTATTCAACATGGTGGGAAAGGGAGGAAATAAAACAGGGAAATAAATAGTGCTGTCGACACTTCTTTTCATCACTCTGTGATGTCCTCCATCAAAGATTATTGTCAAGAGTTTTTAAGCAGCATCAAAGGCAACTCCTACAATCATCAGCCCAGGTCCCTTTAGATTTCTCTGGAAACTTAAAGGTCCTTTTTCCTCAAAGTATGGCACTCTCACGTCTGGCTCTGGCCTTTCAAATGTAATTTCTGGATAAATTACCCCAAGCTGTTCCAGTGAAAGTAGCAGCTTCACGCACGCATCACCTTGGTATAAAGCAATTTTACTCATCAAACACCACCACAAATTCCACCTATGTCCTGTAATGTGAGAACTTTGATGTATCTCAACATTGCACTTGCCCTTAGTGGTAATTTAATGTGTTTATTGTGCACAAAACTGCTATAACTCTCTGCTAACCCGACCCATTAATGGTAAAATGCCTCCAGTAGTAGTAGTAGCAGTGTTAAAGGCTGTGTGTGTGTTAAGGTACGGCATTATGTGTGCGCTTCAGCCCTGAGCGCAGTTTTCGCAGCACATAAAGTGTAATTCGTAAAGAAATTCGTCACTGACTTTTGTGCTCAACAAATTGATGCTGAAATGACCAAAATTGCAGTTCCTCTAATGTCCACTTGAGGCTGCCTCCAGAAGTGAGTCAATCCTCACAAACTCCCAACTCTACAGCACAAATTCATGTGTGTGCCTTTTTTGGATCACTTCTGGAGCCGTGTGTGGTACAGCCTGTCATCGGGGTCTCTGCTCTGGTGTTGGGTGAACTTTTGGCATTTTACTTGCATTTTATTTTAGCACCTTTCTAACCAAGCTTGCTAGTCCTGGCCGACAACTCAGCACGCAAACCTCTCATCGAAATACAGTCACTTATGGCTCCAATAATCCACAATATTCATGGCTATTAGGCTAAAATCAAGGTTTCAAAATGTGACTTTGCAACCAAATCAATGTCTTTGTCATTCAGTCTACGGAACCAAAATAAGCATTAAGTTCTTGGTATTGTTGACCTATGAATTACATAGATCAAGCATACAAATCACAGAGCATTTATATTGATTTGCTCTAACTGCACTACCCTTTGCTGTCACGAGAGTTTCTCAACAAAATCCAATTTGTGCGCTAGGAGGAAATTATCACAAGTTCTCAGGACTGAAGCACAAATATAATTCCATATCAAGAGCACCTTAGGATTCATAGTGCTGATGTTCTTCCAGTGCTGCAGGTCATTTTAAACTGTCACCTTAAATCATTAGACAGATAAAAAGAGATGTGACCGTTTCAAAGATGTCCAAGCAGAAGAATGCATTCTGCTTTGACAACGATAGAGACAGTCACACACGGTGGGGAAAAAAACAAACAAACAAACAAAAAAAAAAAAAATCAGATTTAAAGGTGGCAGTGCGAATCAGACAGTACCATGTAACTATGTAACTTATTGGAATACATCTGCAAAGCAAAACCTATACTAAACGTTTTCCCATTTTCCATATTTTCCACCTCGTTTAAGATTGTTTTGTCGTGTAACTTATTCACATCTTAAGTGATAACCCGTAAACAAAAGGGAAAATAAAATGAATAAAGCTGGATCACAGTATGAAATCCACAATTATTTTTTAAGTTAACAAGAACAAAGACTCAGGGTTTCCCTAAACGTTACTCTATATAAGCTCATAAGTGTTCCAAGTGCACAAAACTAATGACTTTTATTTACTTGCATAAACTCAGCAGCAGTCAGTTGACTGAAAATGTCACATTTCACCTCTGTGTGTGATGATCTGTTACTCTATTAAACTCCAGCCATTAATTCTAATGGCTGCCAAAGATAAATTTTCAAATGCACTAAACATGGGATGATCCATAGTCTTCACAGTCAAGAGCCATTAATTTTCTTGGTTCTGTTCACAAACAGGTCCACTAATTATCTGCCAAATATTTCCCTGTGAAACAAAATAAAACATGTCAGAGGTTCGAAAAATTGTCTGTGTGCACTTATATCAACAAACCACAGGGTGAGCCACTGTTTCTGACACTTAAACTCACCTGCAGCAAATCTCTTCTTGATCAACGATAGCCGGTAGCCAGTCCCGACCAGCTGGATGTCGCAGCCTGACAGAGTGCTTCCCTCGCTTGTGAACTGGACTGCCAGCTGGGAGGGTTTACAGGGACCCTCGATCATCTGGAACCGGCCCAGGAGAGCCCCTACTCCTGCAGGACGCAAATTGTGATGCTTGTGTAAAGAGACTATAAATGCCACAAGCTTCATGGCAGAGTGCTGCATATTGTAACTGCCAAGGGAAAGTAAGCATGTTGAATATTATGAACATGGAAAAAATGAATACTTGCCTCCATTTTCAGACCTATGAGACAAGCTCGGGATTTTCCACTGGATCGTCTGCTGCTCTGGATTCCTTTGTGAGGAAAAAAGCTCCATGTTACATAAGACATGTTACTCTGTCCGCTGATACAGAATAAATATAATAATGAATTCTGTCCACAATAGCATTTTTGGGGGCACTGAATGTTCTTGGTGCATACTGCACCATTCAGTCCTATGAATACAGCTCATATCAATAATGTACACAGGCAGTTGAGCCAATCTTTATATATTTATCACTCAATACAGAGTATGCAAATAATATGGGCAGTTTCTGCAAATAGATGGTAAATTAATGCACCGACATACCAGTCAGTTCACTCACTTTACAATATGGTACGTAATATTGGTGTAAACTCTACCAGGTTGGCTTTAGCCTCTCGATATGGCCATGTGCAAAGACTTCTCATTATCAGTAATCCTCACCAGGTGGCAGGTGGGATCATGGCCTGTAGTTTGGCAATGCCTCCATCCACAGGGACCAGGAAGTGGATGTCGTGAAGCGGCACCGGTGCAGCCAGAGCCTCTGTGTTGTATTTGTAGTCTATTCTAAGGTCGATGTTTGTGGCATCGCCACGCCAGCTCACTGCCAGGTTCAGAGGAGTGGACTGGATCCCCTCTGCTGACACCTAAATGGAAAAGAAAAAGAAGACAGTGAGCTGAAAGGATGGACGGAAAACATATAGAAACACATCCGTGAATGTAGACAGATATTTTATACCTGATATTTGATCATATCCACATTGTAGTATGTTGCCTGAGGCTTCTGTTCAGCCACTTTCTTTAGATGGCTTATCAAGTTTGGCATATTTACCCAGAACTCCTTGGTGTCTAAACGGTCTGTCGTGGAATCACTACGGGGTGAGAGGAACACATTTGATTCAGGCGTTATGAATCACGTGAGCACAGTTAGATGTTATTTTTTTGCAGTGTAAAAACGACAGTGTGTTTGCCTGTAATGTTCTTCTTACCAGCACAGCAGTTGCGGATTGGGGAGGACCTGCTCCAGTCGGTTGTAGTTGCTAATGCTAAAAGTGAGGATGGGTTGAGCTGGGTGGCTGGCAAAATGCCTGGTTATGCCAGCAGGGAAGGACAGCACCATCTCCCCTGTGATCTTCACAACACATCTGATACAAAGAGAGGACTCATATTGAACAAAAACATGAAACTCACAGTTTCCCATTAGTATAAAAACTTTAAATGCAAAGGACTGTATACGCCTAATTAGTCTTTAAAAAAGTCTAGCCCAGCCCGCCTTATAAAGTTTCCTCTGTCTGCCATTATTAGCAGTGCAGTGTTTCAGTTTAAGCATCAATCCATGCTGACAGGATGTCAGTGCATTTGTAATGTAAGCCTACTTGCTCGGGTCAGCGCCTTTGAAGTAGGCATTGATGGTTTCTGTGAAGGCAGCTGCCACTGGCAGAGTATCTTGGGGCCCCATGGTGAGTGGACTGGGTCCTCTGGAGCACCCTAAAACACACATAAACGCAAGAGACACTGCTATAACATCTATCTGTAAAACCCTATCCTGGGTTATACCTTACATGCCTGAAGATGGTGTCATACACAGAGGACAGAATAGTTCAAAAACAATTAAAGCAGAATCATCCATCATGGAGCTGGATTCTAAGTAAGTGAGCAGGGCATGAAATGGGGATGGGCAGCAGCACGCTTGTGGACACAGCAAGTAAAGAAACAGGGCAGGCGCTTTCAGTCCATGCACTAGTGTCACTAAAGCAGCACTTTAGCTCAACTCACCTTCAAAAGCTAAATAAAACCTGCCGTGGTCAAACCATACCAGAGGCTGTGAGGCCTCTGAGTGAGCAGAGACATCAGGAAGAGAGAATCATGGAGAGGGACAAGACTGTGAGGCAAGGACACGATGAGTGATAGACAACATATGGACTGAGATGTGCAGCTGAGCCAGGAGACAAGCACAACAGCCACCTTGCCGGTAGTATACCTGTGGTGGAAATGTTGAGGTCCCTTCCTAAGGTTGGGGTGGAGGCTGCACTCTGTGAGGTAATGGAGGAGATGGAGGACGAGCTCTCTGCTCGGGCCAGGGGGGCAAAAGGCGGGGGGCTGCCTGAAACCGGCGGACTGAATGGCCTGGTCTGGAGATGGAATCCATGACACATTTTGATCAGAGTGAAAAAACACAGCACATTATTTAAAAAAAAGATCAATGAAGGAGGGAGAGAGAGAGAAGAAAGGGCTTTTCCCACATACCAGGTCTGTGATTGGTTTCCCTGGGGGCAGCTTTGGTCGTGAAGATGGACGAGGAGGAGGAGGCGGAGGGACTGGGCTGCCTCGAGACTGAGGTGTGGTAGGACGAGCTGGAGATGAGGGGCCTGCGGCACATACCAGTGTCTGTGGTTAGCACTGCCTTCAGCTCACAGTGAGAGAGATTTTTATCGCAGCACTTCCCTTCTATCAGCTGTGTTTGCAGAGAAACTTGAGTGTGCGCCTCTGTTTGGTTCTGGCATGAAATAAAATCGCTGTTGAGATTTTTGTAGGTGTTGTTCTTCTGATTCATGGCAAAATCTGTGGGAAGATTTCACCACTTGATATCTGTGCTGATAGAAAGCATCCTGTAATTTCCATACAGGTCTGATGCGTGATGTCTGTTATATTCACCACTTAATGGATGGTATATGTTGTAAAATTGTAAAAAGAGACCATTTAAGTGTTTTCTACAGTCTACTCTCACCGCTGGCTGAATTATCAACACTGGGACCATTTTACCACATAAATTGAAATATCTTTCTTTGTCTTTCCTAATATTTCTGCAAAGGTAAGACCCGTTATGCACGACAAACAAAGACGTTTAAACAAAGACGCTGTCATTTTACAATCACAACACTAGATGTCAGTAAAGGTCGACCTTCTCGTCTCTGTGAATTGTGTTTTTATAGCCGCGCTGGTGGCAACATCATTCTCACTTTTCCAAAGCAAACCAAATTAAATGACATTGCAGAATTTAAATAAAAAGCATTACTCATGCTTGGCATAACTGAATCTCAAAGAGGCCATTGTGTGTATTTGCAATGACAGAAGAGTACTCACTGCTGCCTGAGTAGGGTCCCGGGGAAGATATTATAGATCTGTAGGTAGTTGGAGGAAGAGGAGGTGGCGTGCCCCTAAAGCTTGGTGTCAGCTCTCTGGGGGAACCCACAAAGTCTGGTGCATCTTCTCGGAAGTTTACACCCTCTGGAGTCCTCTTTCCCCCTGAACCCCCCAGGACCAGTGGAGACGTGACTCCTGTACGAGGGGATCTCCGCTCCGCCGGCAGAGGAGGCACAGGGCTGATGGGGGCAGGGGAGGAAGCGTACTCTGCGAACTGCAGCACCTCCTCATCAATAGCATCCTCTTCAGGGCACACAGGAGGTGAATTAGAGGGGGAGAAGTCTGGGGGCAGGGGAGGGGCTGGTTCGTCTGGAGGAGGAGGTCCGAACACGATGGAGGGAGGTGAGTCTGGTGGAGTGAAAGGAGGAGGAGACCCGGGGGAAAACGGTGGAGGTGAAGGCGGGGGTTCATTTGGAGGTGGTCCAGGAGAGAGGCAAGGCGTGGAAGGAGTGGATGAAGGTGTGTCTGGGGGGGGAGAGTCCGGTGGCGGAGGTGGAGCTGGTTCATCAGGCGGTGGGGGTCTATCATCCGTGAAAGTAACCCATCTGGGAGACATTGTGTCCTCGCTCGTGGGTCCAAAGACGTCATCCAAGTCGGGGGCAGGGGAGCCTCGGTAAGAGGCTGGGGAGAGGACATTCAGGTAGATTGGTGCAGAACTGCGAGCTGCCCTCCCATTGGGTAGATCGGCTGCAGAGAGTGTATTGGAGAAGTGAGATCACAGTCGATTGATTGCTGACTGACTTTATCTTTATTCTGTATTCTTGACAAGCAAGATGTGTTTACATGATGTTTAAATACAAATTTACCAGCAGAGTCTGAAGTATAGCCATAGTGACTTCTTGATGGAATGTTTTTTGGAGGAAGTGGAGGAGGAGCTGGAACAAGCGGAACAGTTCAGCTCAGCTCAGCTTTATTACACACATTACGACAAAGAATAAATTCACTCATGTTTGCTCACCCCCTGTTGGAAAACTTCTGCTCAGCTGTGATTCTGATCGGGGTCTAGATTCTCCCCATGCATCCGTAGGTACCACTGTCATTGGATAAATGGGAAAAAAAGTGTCACTTTTGCAAAGGGAGTTTATTAATTTAGGTAAAGTTCTGGCCCATCAATAGAGGACTGACCATCATATCTGGCATATTTGCTCTCTAAAGGTAGCTCAAAGAAGGCAGGAGTGTTCTGCGACAGCCTGTCACTGCAAAAAAACCCCAAAAAAACAAAACATACATGCAAGAATTAAAAAGTAGCTCTCACTACTATTCAAGGCACATCTGCTGCAGAACAAAAGCATAGCATCTTAATGAAAGCATTGTTAAATTTGTCAATATTGCTAAAAGAATGACAGACCTTGATGTCTCTGGGGCAGGACTCGGTATTGGGATTGAGCGTCTGGGTCTAGCGATCTCCTCACCTGTAAGAAAAATAAAAAAGACTCAGCTGCTCCTCTGCTGAGCAGGAGTATGACTTGTAACTTTAAAGTGACCCTATTATGCTTTCCTGTCATATATTTATGTTGTTTTGGCTGAGAGCACAGAAGTCCCACCCACCAGCTGTTCAAACCTTTTGTTCACAAGTGGCAGCCAATCAGAAGAAAGTTGGCTTAAAGGGAGAGAAGCTTAAAAGGCTTGTTTCAGGCAGAGGATGAAATGAGGGGCTGTACCAGGGCTCAGTGTAAGTTAAATAATGATTATTTTAAACCCCAAATCATGCAAAGCTGCTCAACAGATAATAAAAATATGCAGCTGGGTAAGAGCATAATAAGTCCCCGTTTAATATGAGTGTGGTAGCATTGTGGTTATGAGCACAGGTACAGGAATAGAGGAGTGATTTCTATAGAGGTGTACTTACAGGACAAATTCCTTTTCATTAGCCCCTGCAAAAAATGGAATCCAAACAAAAGATAAATTAAGGATCCAGATCATATTTTCTGATAATAAACACCACAAAAAAAATATACATCATCCTAAATCCTTTAAGCTGTTCTTCTATCTTAATTTAGCAAAACACAGTAAGATTACAGAAACAGTACAGCCCAAAATTTGATTTGTGTATTATTAGTCTGGCCATAAGTGCTTTTCATCCGTCTTGATAGTTCTGGTGTGATTTGTCAAGAGTTGGATATATCAGCTGGGGAAATGTGTGGTTTGAATAGTGCTGCCAAATAACTACGTTTGAAAAACATTTGAGAAGGAGTAATGCCTACTTCCAGAAATCATAACCTAGTTCACCAGAAAAATAGAAACACTTTCACTCGCAAACTGAGAAACAGAAGAAAAGTGTGTATCTACCTGTGACGCGAGTGATGGCGGAACTTTGAGCAGCACAAGTCAAAAAGGGAGATATTTTTACTGTTTGTCTCTCTGATAAACTCACACCAAAACAATGGATGAACAGCACTACAGGCCAGAGGCATCGTAAGACAGTAGACATTAGAAAGCTGCATTTCAGGCTGTCTGTGGTAAAACAGCCAACAGATGGAGTGAAAACTCACCGGACTGCGTCTCTGAGACCAGCAAAAAGGAAGAGAGAACAGACCTGGGTCAGAGAGTGAGTGACAAATCAGTCAAATGGACACTAACTACAACTACACACACCGCATCTCTTTACTTTAACCGCAAAGCCTCAATAATGCAATATGAGCCATAACTGCCTGGAGATTATGTGGACAATACGAGCATCACCTACAATCAGCGCACACACACACAGCTGCACACTGAATACAGCAGACCTCTTGTAAGCGCCACTGTGACTGGATCAATAGGTTTGGAACTGTATGTGTGTGTTACATTTACTTTGCATTATGTAATGCACACGCTTTGCCGTAAAGGTTTAAGTAAAGCTGTTGCTGAGCAGGAAAAAACTGAATGAACACAAAAAACTGTTGTGAATTTTTTGTGAGGTACTCAGGTTGGGAAAGCAAGTGCATGCAGAAAAAAAGGGAAAGCCTTGAAGGCAGTTTACAAGAATACTACCACGGGGAGGAACATGTTACCAAGCGTTTCCACCCAGTGAGCGCATGCCATGCTATCTCTCAGGATGGTGATGCAGATGTGTGTGACAGGCTTACCGGACTTCTCTTCTACAAGAGGACAGCAAAGACGCGAGAAGAAAAGACAAGTGCAGGCGGAGGGTTAAACAGATATGAGAGAAGTTAACAGCTGTTTAAATATATGAACTGCATTGTGTGTGTGCCTATTGCGCTTTTCAGAACTGTGCAGCAGAACAGGAGTGCTGATCAGCAGCGCTCACCAGAGACGGGGACAGCGCCAGGCCTCCCACTGAGGCTTTTAGCTCGTCCATAGATGGAAGGACACACTTGGCACTGTCTGACACCAGCGGCTTGATCTTAATTTTGAACTTTTTCTTGCTGTCCTCATCGTCCTCTGAGTCGCTGGAGGAGAAAAAGTGCTTTTCTTTGGAAGCTGGTGAACACTAGTAAAGGGCAAAAGGGAAAAAGTACAATATGCTCTACAACGATGGAAACAATTCAATGCTCAGCAGCATTTAAAGCTAGGACATTACTGTAGTGCAGCGTGAGAGTAAGACATCCATTCAGTGTCCCAGTTAACAGTACTACAACTGCTGTAACTGACACTCCTGCTCTGCCTCGGCTAAATGTTCCTGCACAGGGAAGGTCTCCATAGTGCCAGCCATCTATGAATCCAGTTCAAACATATACTCCCACTGCTGACGCCTGTGAGAGCAGAACTGAGTGACAGTGGTTAATGAGAACTGTGGTTTAGTGACAACTGGAAAGCCAGTCCAACCTCATGTGCCTCTGTCCGGCTGCCTTGTTGCAGGGGGCACGCATACACAGGGACTATTGATTTGGCCTATTTAATGCTGAGAAGCACTCAACCAATGAGTCACTAAGCCAAACAGATCAATAGTTTTTCCTGGCAAATGCTCCTAAGACTGCTGCGCCTCCTTCCTACTAAAAGGATATCATCACCCTCGTCACCAGGCCGGAGGCTAAAGCCTTCCTCATCTACATCAGGAGTGGCCTGCAAAAGAGAGACAGCGAGAGTGAAATGACAGTCATTTCTAGCCAATCACACTCTGTAACAAAGGCACCCTCAATCTCTACAGCACCGCATACAAATGTAGATTAGATTTCACAGATGTCTTGCTGGAGACGTTCCACTTCCAAGATGAAGCTCCTGCTGACTCAGAATATGCACCACCATCCCTCACACACATTTGCACCCTTTACTCAGTAATTTTAAACCTTGCATCACATGACACTGATTGCACAGCAGAGCACTGCAAGTATTTCTAATGCTAGGGCTGTGGAGTACATGCACAAAGAGAGACAATGAGAGAAAATGTGTAGGTGTAGCCTGTGGATACTTACATATCTGTCCCAGTCAATCTCCCCATAGAAACCATTGGGAGCCCCGTTGGCCTTTTTCTATCATCAAAATGGAGATCATAAAAAGAGTACGATTATAAAAGTTTGTGATGTTAGGCGCAAATTCTTTAAATTTCACATTCGTTAAAGGAATGTTTGGTTTATGACAACTTATCATCAATCCTATCAATAGTGATAGCAATGTTTTTATTGTATCATAGTCAGATTACATTATTACTTCGGGCCCAGGTCATCTCAAAGTGCTTTGTATTTTAAGGTAAAGACAGAACCCAAATGATCTGACGATCCCCTAAGAGTAGCACTTGGCAACAGTGGGGAGGAAAAACTCCATTTTAACAGGATGAGACCTCCAGAAAATCCCTTTAAATACTGTTGAAGTCACTGTTCTTAAAGTACTGTTATAGTCTTCTAGGTTTAGTTTCCTCTGTTAAACAGCACCACACTGTCACAGAGGCTGAGAGGAACAGATAATAAAAGCAGAAACACTTTCACTGAGGTCTACAATGTACGTACACTTCCCTTCTTTCCACTTCCACTTCCTTCTTTGTCAGGTGAGCTCCTGTTTGAAATAACAAGGAGATGGGGTAATTAGGTAGACAGATTTTCATGTCTATACCAGCAAATATATTTTTCTTCATTCTGTATGTGGTTTTTAAACAATGCGTCCAGGTCTTGTTTTAAATAATTCAATACTAGTGCAATGTATAATACCTACATTTTGGCACCCATACAAAATCTCCATTTTAAATTCAACAAGAACTTTATTAGCATCATAACAACACGTTGGTTTGTTTCATATCTCTCTGCATTCACATTCTCAAATCAGTGAGTTCTCAACGTGTGTTTTAGAGCTTTGTGCTTCCTGCACCATCATTGCATCATCATTGAGTGTCTGAGGAAACTCACGATGTGTCTTTGTCCTTGTCTTTCTTTCGTAAGCCCAGGGCTTTCCTGGTTCGGTTTTTCAGTCCTAACACAGAAACACAGACAGGAAAGGCGAGCGAGAACATTATCATTACAAATTAATTTTAAGATTTATAGCCAAATATAAAGTTAACTATCAAGACATTAAAATGCACTTAAGAGCAAATAACACAGAGGAGTAATTGGCTGGGTGTATAAGAGCCTGGGGATGAGCACATGCTAGTGGATACACTGGAATTACAGTAACCCCAATACGCTGATAAAAATTAATGTATTGATTTGGAACAAACCCCAGGCAATCTGGCCAGAACCTCCACATAAAATGAAGCGGTGTCCCCTCCCTGACTATGTAGGCTAGAAAGTAAATATGGACAACCGTTCATCAATGCGTTCACTTCATTAGCAACATTCAAGGGAGCAGGGAATGCCAAAAGCCCTCCAGTACTGTCGGCACACGCAGCAACAGATTTTTGGAATTATTATGACAGAATATCATGTATGAAGATGCTCTGGGAACCAGAGGACAATTGACAATAAAAAATAACTGTAGGTTGTTTAATCACATAGTGGGAGTGTATTGATTTGAAAATTACATCAACAAGTCAACAGCCATGCTAGCTGAGACATTCCTAACCAGTTTGTTTGCTAAACAGAAAGTCAGAAGCACTAAAGCTGGGGGAATAATTCTCTGGATGTTGTTTCTATAATTTAACAAAAATTTCTGACAGTTGTTGAAATATTAAGCTCACAGTTCATGAACACTGTTGTCTATGAAGCCTGTTTGTTAGCATAACTAAAGATGCAGTACTGAAAAGAAGAGATCTTTGGTGTAATGAGTCCACAGGACTTGGGCACTTTTAAGCTTACCAAACACCATTGGTAAGTTGGGTGTTGTAAGCTTTTATTGTTGAGTTTCCTACTGAAGAGGATCAGTAGAAAAGTTGCTTAGAAATATTTAATAAAGTTCAAGTACGTCTGTGTAGATTCTCAGTTATCCAGGTCATAGTAGTCTCTGGAGCTTGAAAAAAGGCGACTGGACTTTTTGTTGCTTGAAGACGTTTCACCTCTCATCCGAAAGGCTTCTTC
>JAVDPK010017291.1:0-13598 GCA_034780415.1 Cichlasoma orientale | reverse complement strand
CTGTAGTTACAATATAACAGATCATAACAAGAAAAATAAGGGAACTTGTAATAATTTGTTTAACTAGATGCTGAATCTTAAAACAGATAAATTATAGAAGAAAATATAGAAATTATATATTTAAAAATACAGAAATGATAGAAGAAAGCCTGTAATAGAAGTGTTGTATTTTATATAAGTCCATGAATAAGTGAGATCTGCACACATGAACACAGTAAACCTTGAGAGGGTGTGTTTTGTGTGTCCACATACACCTCAGAAAGTATATAGCTGCGCCCCTGGTTCTTGATACTGTCCCACCTACACTCAAGAAAATTGATGTTTTTGAGCTTCTGTTATTGGGCTGATGTATCCTTGTCCTCCATCTGTTTTCATCTTTTTCTTATGGTCTGTTTCTCTTATTCTCTTTTTTTTTCATACGAAAAAATGTGCAAAAGTGCAAAAACCGCACACTTCCCCAGTTTGATGTTTGCGATCACGAGCAATAAAGCAGTTGACAAATCAACAAACAGGCGTCGATAGATATGTTACATTCTTGTGAGAGTTACTTGTTGGGAATATTTATTAATTTATTACAAATTATTTTATTTATTTATTTCACAGAGAAAAAAGCAGACATGCACAATTGCTTGATTTTATTTTTCTTCCGTTTAACAAACAGCAACAGGTCATTTGCATTATTGTTGGCTCTAAACAAAAAAAGCAAAGACTGATTTGATATAAGTCAAGCTCTGTCAACCGAATAAACATCCGAATTTGCTGGAGAAGATCATTCACTGTGGGAACCCATCGGTCTTAAATGCTGCATTTTCTTTATACATGTCAAAAATGATTGTCATACAAATCATCACTACGACTGATAAAGTAGTAACAGCTCATATTTTGTCGTCTGCATATCCTTGGCTGAAAATTCCCTTGTTAAGTATCAATGAAAAAGCAACACCAGAAATATTGCAACTTGCGTTGTGGATAGGAGTGAAGCAGAAAGCTATTCAGTGTTATTGCTGTTAAGATGCAGAGGAAGAAACAAAAAAGACAGGCAGCAAAGTTAGGCGCTGGACTCCTGAACACATGCAGTGAATCCGTAATCCAGCAGACTTTCGGACCCAGAACGGTGCACAGTGGGACCAGGATGAGTTTCCTGTCGCTCAGGTGGATAGACGCAAAGTGGTTTGTTCAAATCAGGCCACGTGATGCGGCATTCAGCTAAGGAAGAAAATGGGAGAATAGAAGAGATTCTAATGCAACTCATGTGATATAATTAGGGAGCATTTCAGGTTAAGAAAAGCAACAGCAAGCCTCAGCTGTGCTGCTGGTTTTTTTTTCCATACTAAGAGCTGTAAGTGACTTACCCGAGGCTTCATCCTACTGATCAGTGGTGATGCTGGGGCAGTAAAGTGTAAACAACTTTGGAGGAATCCTTCTGCTTTTTATCACCACCCACTGGCAGGTTGTGCACCTGCACCTGATCTGTACTACATGGACAGTAAGCAGGAACCGCATCAGTTCAAAGGTCTACAGGGTAAAATATAAAGCAATCGTAGACAGAGGCTGTGGGAAACAGATCTGAATGTTGCAGAAAAAAATGGAGGAAGAAGAAAGATGGACAGAAATGGGAAGAGATATGCAGGCATGCTGTACCTGGACAACCTGGAGTAGTGCACAGTGACGTAGTTGGAGGCGAGGCTGCAACTTTGAACTTCTGTGATTGGTGGTGCATCATTCAGGGGAACAATGGAGGGATGGGAGCTGTCACTCAAGTCTTCTGGTTCCTCCTGCGCGCACGCACGCACGCACGCACGCACACACGCACGCACGCACACACACAAACACACACACACACACACAGCGATGCATCACAAACTCAAAAACTGCATTTCCCTTCCATAGTCATGCATGCATCACAGATTTTCTCACCGGTATGTCGCACATCTTGCCCTTCCTCATTGGGAAGGTGTGTTCAGCTGACTCATAGAACACCGTGTCAGCTGCCACTGACGGACTCTGCGGGTGACGCAGATACAAAAACACACCGAGGACAAAACAGAGAATTATACTTACAGCAAAAAAGGAAGCGACTGAATAATTCTGCGCCTGATCGAAACTGATCACACAAACATTACCCTACCTTGTTTGTCTCTTCCAGTGACTCTGTGTCTACTCTGTGCATGTTCTTACTGGGAAGGTAAATATAAAAGGATGGTTATCAAGTGACAACACCTACCTCAAAACTAATGTAAATAAACCACAGGAAAAAAAATCAACTGACAAAATTGTTATATGTAAGAAACTGTGCTAAAATGTTTTTTTAAGGGCACAAAAATCAGTAATAGTGATCGATAAATAGCAGTGTACTTCCTGTCACCTGATCATAACAGCCACTGTGAGAGTGATGAGTCCAGCAGACACGCCCACTGCTGAAGCCAAGACAATGACCTTTAAACGACCTGCCAGTGGAAGCATTACAAGGGTTATCAGAGTGACTGCAGGGAGAGGAAGAAAAGAGATAAAACGATTGATGCGTCTGAATAAAACCAGAAGTGCAACAAGTCAAAAAAAAGAAAAAAAAAGAACATTAGAAATAAAAATAGAAACTGTATGTGACTAAAGAGGGAAAGAGCAATGCATCAGCTCGCCGCCGTCTAGACTTTAGTCTTGTGTTTCCAGTTCTGATTTCCAAACCTAACTCCACTTCTTCGGCTGTCTAGACTCAAAGAGTCGTTTTCCACAGCACCTCATCACCTCCTCCTCCCCCCTTATAGTGAGAGGTCTTTATGTGACTCACCATGACTCATAGAAAAACAGTCAGAAATCATGAGACCATATACAATGAAGACCAGAGCCTGTGATACTGACAGGAAGGTTTCATCACCATTCAAAGGGGAAATCTATCCAAACATCTCCTGTGGTAAAATTGCAGATATTTACTCAAAGCCTTGTTGAGTCTGAGCCTGATTGTGTGTTAAAAGTGAAGCGATCCCCCAAATTACTGCAGTTTATCCAGAGGAATTGTGTACTTTGTACATGTGAGGACAAAGTTTCTTGACTTTCCAATGTTTTTTTTTTTTGGTACTTCCAGAGATCAAGGTCCTGGGCTGAAAAATAATATTGGAGCTAGTGGATCACCAAATTGTTTGCATCCTCTTAAGAACACTAATATCTGTACACAACTTCGTATTCAGTCTCCACCAGTCGCAACACTTCCTTCTCAACACTGTTCCCCACACCTATCCTTATCAGCATCCTGTAGACAGATATGCAACACATGTGAAAGACGCTAAGGTGGCCGTGCACGGATGCGTTTGTACCTCTGACTCTTACGGTCAGGACTGGAGAGCTGTGGGCTCCGATTCGATTCCTGGCCTCACAGTAGTACTGACCGCTCGCGCTGGGGCCAACCTCCGAGATGGTAAAGACAGGACCAGACTTGGTGACCCAAGCTGCACGAGAGCACAGAAAAGCAGATTCTTCTAATGTATGCTGCAAGACAAATTCATATAACAGGTGGAAATGCTGCGTTTGTATAAATGGTTTAAAAATGCATTAATATTTGGAGCCAAATGATGTGCAGACCTTTCTTTCTTATTATTTTTCTGGACCACAAATACATATAAAAAGCAGGACACATAAGGCTTTACTAACAACAAACAGGTACTGCTGGTTATTTTGTAACGTTAATCCTGAGCAGAACCACATTTTTACGATGCTAACATTGCACAGAGCCTCCATCCAGAGCTAAACGGTGCCATGTGAAGTTATCCACTGCTGGGTTAGCCTGAGTGCTGCAGGTCAAGGTCAAAGGTCGGCCGGCATCCACAACACTGGAGGGACGAGCCAGAACTGATGTGTTCTTAGGGGGGTCTTGACAGAGAATGAGAGAGAATTAATTAAGCAGTCAATTGTTGTTTTATAAAGCAGCAGGACAACAAGCAGAGAAGCTTAAAGGTTGGCATGCATACCAGATGGGAGTATTGATAATACAGCATCAAGCACATTGCTCACAAACTCCTGAGCAACACATTCATTACTCACACAGCACAGCGAGAGTAGCGACGGGCGAGGTTTGGTATCCTAATCCATTTGAAGCTCTGCAGTAGTACTGACCAGCATGGTGAGCGCGCACAGATGGGAACGTCAGGTTCTGAAAGTTACCTTTAGATATCACCTGGTCACCTATGATACGATACCAAGCATACCTGTCGGGGAGAGGTGATTATGATGGCGGTGATGGCGATGAAAATCATTCAAAAATATGGGCAAAAATAAAGCAATATTATATTTAATGAGTGAGAGCACCGGCTTTTGTCTAGGTGAAGAAATATGCAAACGGCATGGTTTGAAGTATGAATTTACATCATTTCAATGTGATGACGAGTCGTGAGAGATTGATGAGAACAGAATTATACATCAGTGCTGCTGCACCCTCGTACCTGTTGGCGGGTGGGTTTGCAAGGCTGACACAGCTCAGGTTTACAAACGAGGCTTCTCTGATGTCCCCTCGAGGACTCAGCAGCACATGGGTGTTCTTTGGAGAGTCTAAAGAAGCAGACAGACCACAGTCAAAAAAATAAATAAATAAAAAATAGTGCTGTTAAAACTGGGGTCATATCAGTTCCTGTTCCTGTATCCATGTGACGTCCACTTGAAAAGCTCTTTTATCTCGCTTAAAATAGAATTGTTGCTTAATCAGTTTAACCCAGACTGCCCTCTGACAGATTTACGCAACGCGAACTAGAACAAGACCGAGACTAGAATGACGATTGACAGAAAACGACATAAAAATGAAATCTATCACTAAACATGTGGTTTCGATTCTGAGCTGCTTAACGTGGCACTCCCTGTGACACCAATAAAAACAAGCAACAAACTCACACGTGACGTTGAGCAGAAGCGCTCGGGAGCGATCCGTTCCCAGTGAGTTACGCGCGACACAGAAATACTCTCCTCTGTCTGTGTGCTTGAGGTTGGACAGGTGGAGCTGAGGCCTGAAACTATCTGGGATGCTTCCGCTCTCCATGTCTGGAAAACAGACAAAGAAAGAAGATCTTTCAAACTTTAAGTATACATGTTTTATTGTACACCTCAGCTAGTTTGGAGCTTTCTACAAACTATTAAAGGGCCTTCTCTTGTCCAACTACAACATTTTATGTAGCCATCAAAAACCAATCAGTCCATCCATCTCACCCAGCTTGTGAATGCAAACAGTGAATATTCAACATAATCATCCACTGTTACAAACACAGGCAGACAGACCGTGCTTCACCTTTGAACCAAGCAAAGCTCTCGACAGGCGGAGCTGCGTCGCTGCTGCAGGTCAGAGTGGCGGAGCCGCCCTCTGACGCCTCGCCTATGGGAAAGACTGTGATGGAGGTGTAACGAGGACCATCTGGTGAGCATGAGAGAGAGAGAGAGAGAGCAAAGAGGGGAAAATGCAAATACTGTTGAAGCCAACCCCGTTTCCAAAAAAATGTGAGAAGTTGTGTTAAATGTAAGACTAGCAGAATGAAAACCCTGTATTTAACTGAAAACTGTACAAAGACAACAAATCAAATGTTGGAACGGTCACATTTTATTGAATGTGCTCTCAATATGAGAATTTGACCCCAACAGGATGTGTGCATCATATCATATGTTTGGGACCCGAGGAGTTGCTGTATTTTATTTTTTTTCTTCTTAAACAAAAAGCTTTTTTTTTTTTTGATATAGGGTTTCAGGGGCTCAACAGTTCACGGCCTCCTCTGTTGTATTTTTTGTTCCATGAAGCTCAAAATGTTTTATGGGACTGCAGGTAAACCAGTTTAAAACCCGAGCTCTCTTTTTTTCTACAAAACCAAGCAAAATGTAGTTTGGCATTGTTTTACTGTAATAAGAAAGAAAATTAAAAAATAATAATAATTTGGTTGGTCAAACCTTAGGACGGTTCTTGGAAAAAGTTCTTTAGTCATGAAATAATTTCCACCAGTGCAATACCACCTTGGGGGCAATCAGGGTTGGTTTTCAGCCTTGTCCCTTAAGATATTTTCTCTGGATTCTTGCGTTGGAAAACAATATTATGAAATTATTGAACTATTTGCCTGCACTATATTTCATTCTGAAAGACTCAGCCTGTTTGGAATGATATTTTACTACCTATTATTGGTTAGCCTCATTAGCTGTGTTGCCTATGTTACCCTTATTTTGTTAGCCCGGCCATGCTTTTGTTAAAAATTAATTTTAATACAGATATGTAGTCTTTCTATAATGTTGAATTAAATACGGTGTTTAGGTGATTCATAAATCAATACGTTCTGTTTAGATACACAACTGAACATTTATCAGGACCAATAAAGTTCAAGGACATCTGAAAGTGTAACTGCTGATGTACTGTGACATCACAAGCTTTACTTTTATCCACTGCATCCTTTTTTCTGCACTTCTCAGAAAAGCAAATGTGCTGAGATGCTCTGCCACGACTCAGTGGCTTATTGTTTCATTTTCTAACAATAAATAACTTTGAATTATTATCTGTGCCCAGCTATTCCAGATGCACCCTCACACACGCCTGTGAAACGCTAAAACATGAACTGGAAGACGTGAAACGCTTTCAGGTTTGGTTGGCTGAGGCTGCTTACGTCCCAGAGCCAGTGAGAGGGATGGAGACTGTACATTCTGGGGTGGGATGGGTCGACAGGTGTACGCTCCAGCATGCTGCTGGTCAAAGCGGTTAATGATCATCCATTTCTCATGAGAGCCGAGGTTTAGCCCGTTCCTGTGTGCACAACAACACATAAGAGCTATACTTAATAAACAATGTAGTTCTAACTGTACTCTAATAACGGTTGTGATGATGTGTATAGTGTGCACTGTGTACATGCGCACTCACATACCTATATAGTGCAAGGCTCTTTCCTGGGGTAGCGCATCCTCTGGCCTGGCAGCCCACAAACACTGTCTCTCCAAAGCCGAACATGTTGCCAGGCCTGGCTGGATGCACCTGGACCTGGAGGTCTGAAATACAGCTGTCAGGACCTTATTACATAAGCAGCATCACGGCAGCCTTAATTTGTGTGCACCTACCTGTTACATCCAGAGCGATGGTGTCAGGGGAGGTCCATCTCCCCAGTGGCTGATCCGTCTCAAACCTAAAGTGATACTGGCCCGCATCGCTCAGCTTCACACTGCGAATCTGGACTGAACAGCTGGAATAGCTACCCCCAAAATAGCTGGAACATAGAATTAAATTAAAACGCATGATTCCTCTAAAGTTATGAAAACTTTCACAACCGTAACTTCACTTTAATGCATCTGTGACGCGCAGGTCCTCCCACCGTGTGCGTCCGCGGTACGACAGGCTGATCTGGTTTGGGTTGGTGTGGTGGGTGAACTCCCTGCGACCCTCAGCAGACACACGGAACCACATGACACGCGTCACAGTGTGACCTGTGATCACAAAAAATCCGAACAAAACTGGGCAAATTACGAGGGAAATTATGAAGATTTGGCTCCTGTTGCTGGAATAAAATAACGTCTCTTCTATACCTGATGGGTAGTCATAACGACAGGGCAGAGTGACAGTGGTTCCTGCCCACACGCAGATCTGCTTCCTAGAAAATGACACACTCCACCTGCTCTGAGAACCTGCAGGAGGTCCAAACAGGTGCAAGATGGACAATTTTAAGAGCACAAACAGAGTCAAAAGAACAAAAACTACAATTTTATCTATTTTCAGATTCAGATTCCCAGCTGAATGAGCATATATACATGCTATTAGAGGCAAATACTTCAGGCCATTTACCACAGGCTCCTCTAGGTTGAGTGAATACATATCTGGGAACTAAAAGAAGTGTAAATCTCAACAACCCACAAGTTAGAGTGACTCCTCGGAGGGAAAGTTGTCAAACCACAGTTCTCAGTGCTCCGCTCAGAGTGACACATAAAAGTGAAGCTGTGTGAATGTGGCTTGATGTGCAGCCATTGTGACATCCTGTGCTGCTAACTGACTGCCTGGCTGACTACGTTGCACAAAAGGCAATCAATACTTATAAATAACCTGAGCGTAAAGGCAAGGACAGCTGGCTGCAGAAGCTTCTGTGCAAAATGAACCTTAGAAATCAGTCACTTGTTTTTTTTAAGTGCTGTCACTTGAGTTGATGTGCATGTGATACACTTTTGAACAAACAAAAAAATCTGTTTAATCTTTAATAAAATGAAAATAATGTATCTAATAGTTAATCTTAAAGAATGCAAAACAATTTTGTTTACTCCCTGCTTCATGCACAAAATGAAAGAACAAAAAAATCTTGTATACTTTGGTTTCTCTTACCTGGTAAAGCTGTAAGGATGGTGCCTAGAACTAACGCACCTGCCAACATCTCCGCTGACACGAGCGCTGTAATGTCACCGGAGAAGGAGAAAAACACGGGGGGACGGAGAGATAAATACCCCAGTTATCAAAATAAAAAGCATCTAGCCACGTAGATGTGAAGCACTCACCTCTCAGAGGGTTCGCTTTCACCTCGGCCAGTCAAACAGAGAGTTGTGGGATGTTTGCGACCCCGATAACGATGGCGGTGATTTTTATAGTGATGACAGTTGCATGCTGATCTGAATTGGCTGGTGTGAGATGGCAGGAGGAGTGGAAGGGGCAAAAGGAGGAGGAGGAGGAGGACGGGGAAGAAGAGGAAGTATAAGTGTGCTTTTAAAAGTAACCTCAACTTTCTCCTCAGCCTTCAGCTTTAGAACAGTTTCTATTTTCACTTTTTCCTGCCATTGCTTTTTTTAAAGGTCACTCCTCTGGTGACTTAAAGTTCCCGTTTTGTGTTGCTGTGAAAATGTGACATCCTTGTGATCTCGTTGTCTCTTTTAACTGAGTGTGGCAGCTATTTTTACTGCAGGTTAAATGTCATTAGCAAAAATGTGATCAAACATTTCAGAATACATGAAGAGAACGGCCAACATCTTTGATTAAAGGTGTCTTAAAGATGCATAAATTTGGGGCATACGGACACTGGACCATCAACTTTAGCACTCCTGGCTCATGTCTGACTGAAGACTGCTGCTGCATAGGGAATACTACTACTCCCTTCATTTTCTGAAGTATTTTTTTTTAGTCAGTTCATGTAGAATACTGTGCAAGTCTTGAGGTATCTCTCATTTCTTTATATTTTGCTAGGAAAATGGAAAATAGGTGCAGCGATTTATTGAAACTAATGCAAATATACATGGAAATAAAATATATAAGCCAAAAACAGAATTTGTGCAATTTGAAAGTCACCACCTTTATTCTTGAACACAGCCTGAACTCTGATAATTTCCTTAAGTCTTCAGAAAAAGTTCTCCCGGCTTCTCAAAGCTCTTCTTTGGATGTTTCCGCCTTTTGTTCCATTCTCTGTCGGGATGATCCCACGCTGCTTCAATCATGTCGAGGTCCGGGCTCTGGGGAGGCCGATCCATGACTGACGGTGTTCCAATGTGTGTTTTCCTATCCTGGTATGATTTTACTGCATTGGCAGTGTGTTTGGGATCATTGTCAGGGCCCTGCTTTTATTTTCCCATTTTTTTCTATTTCTTAAGATACAGTTTGGCTTGTCTGTTATGTGACACAACACTGGTTCATCCCTTGAGTTAGGTACCTTTTTCCTGCTTTAATGATTCGTAGTTTAGTGTTAAGTGGCTTCTTCTGAAAATGGTCAGTTACAAGGACTGGACTGAAAATGAGAAAAAAAAAAACAGCCAAAGAAAATCTCTGACAGAAAGCCCGGAGAGCTGTTGCTCACAACCACTTTATAAATGAAAAGAAAGTCTGGGAAGCAAAATATGATTCTTTATTTTGCGTCGAAGGAGCCGGGCTCATGACTTCTGCATAGTGCTGTAATTCAGGCATAAAATGGCTCAAAATAATTCTAATCATCATAAAATCAGCACCATCAATGGTATAACACTAAATTTGGGGAAAACACCTTTGCTTATGTTCTTGGGAGTGTGAGTTTGAGTTTTACTGCTCTGATGTCTGTTCATTAAACACAAAGCTGGGGCGTTAATGGTTTTGCAACACACCAGTCTTTACGCCACTATTATACTTTCTTCATCGACGAGAACGCAGCCCCGGCTGGGTCCAAGAATGGGCTCCAGTTGGGTCCAGATGACATAAATCTTATGTGTGCGGACGTCCACGTACCATCCAATTTGTTGCGACCACTGCGCAGCAAAGGCCAACTGCACATGCTTCCTTCGAACAGACCAGAACAGAAAGCAGCATAATAAGAGCAGCTACTCGTCTGCGGTATCTGCAGCTGTCCATGTGCGTCAGCAAGGAGGTGGAACCTCAGCCTTCACCTCAGTTCCTGCTGTTTCTGCTGGCAAGTGTGCTTCAAAGCAATGTTCTGAAACAAACAGGTCATTAATAAAAGAGTAAGACACAGTAGAAGCTAATTCCAGTTTTTATTTTGGTGTCTACCAATCTACGTCAGGTTATTTATATGCTGAACGTTCCACTAGCACTATGCTAAGTTTTGTCTGTTTTCTGTTTGGCGCTGAGCGGGTAACGCAACGTCAGGTTATCAGATGTCTACTGGGGAAAATAGGGAGCGCTGATAAGAACAGAGACACTGGATCTCTGTGAGCTCTGTGTACGAGCGACACCTTCCACAGATACACATTTAACCCACTGTTGAAATAAGATTGATGCAGCGCGTTGATCTTGCACACATAATAATATCCCGTGATCTGATTTATTGCAGTGCAAACAAGAAAGTCGTCACTCTGACGTTGTCACAGACTGCTGCAAACGCCGACCGTCCCGACTGATGGATGCACATGCATGGTTCATTTATGAAACAAGACCAGGCCTTTTGGCGTACATCAATATACATTAGTCAAGTAGACATTGACTCAGCAGCCCAGATGTCCTCTCATCCACTGCTCTAATTGAGAATTGTTGGCACTGAAAACTACCCACAACCAGACGTGGGGAGGTACGAGACCTCTCAGTCAACTGTGTCCACTTAGCCTGATGAGTCTAAATGACTTTAACATCCTACCCTGCCACAGCTTGGCCAATAGATGTCAGTTTAGCGTCACGACTCGGCCAATTGGCTACTTACCCCAGCTTTGACCGAGGAATAATGATGATGTACAGTTTAACATTTAAGTCAGTCTTCATTCACAGGCATCCAGCGGAGGAAAGGAGGGGGGAACTAAGTTCAAGGTTTCAGAGATGATATTGATCACCATCTGGAAATGAAGCCTGATAGTTTGCGTATTAGCCAGCTGATCGTGAAAATGATGGGAGGTGGGCAGCAGAGGGAATGCTGTCCGATTATATCCGATTTATACGCTGCGACATTTCAGCATCTGCAGGTCTAGTTTTGGTCGGGCTTTACATAAAAATAAGAATCGTTGCGTTTTATTAATAAGAATGCATTAGTGGAGTGATAGGTTAATAGATAACATGCAGTATGTTCCCAGTTTGGGTTCCTAGAAATATAATTTCGTTCAAGAGGTCTGCGTTAGCTTTAGTGGGAAAGCTCAACTTTAAAAAGCACCCTTAATAAGGAACAGAATGCCTCTGGTTGGGAAAGTTACCTTCAGAATATAATCAAAATCTTCAGGATATGAGGTTAAACGCACAGATTGCTTGGTCGGATTATGAGTTGGGACCCAAAATGGGTCGCAGACCCCACTCTAGTGAGTCTCCACATGACAAGAAGTCTTGCATGATTTAATGATCCTGGATCCCAGCGTAAAGAAGTCATTTTAGTTGCTGGCTGAAAAGTTTTAAGAACCTATACAGATCCCCCCCCCCCCCTCCTCCAAATACTGTCCGTATTATGTTGAGTAAGAAGATTGGTGGGCTTTGAGCTTAACCTGTAACCACAGAATGACTTCAAAAGGATCACGACACACTAATAGGTCAAAGCCTGATGTAATCTTAATCGAAAACAGAGGGGACTAAATGAATGAAGAGAAACAGATGGATGGAGCTAGATTAAGTGTGACTGACCACAAACAGAGAGAGAAAGAGGGTGAGAGAGGGAGGAATGAGAAAATTTGAAGGGAAAGGTAGAAGAGGAAGGGGGGAAAAGACAAAGACATAATGAAAGAAAGAAGGAGAGAAAGAAAGGAGAGACGGGATATGGAGCAAGAGAGGCAGAGAAAGCTGAACAGGAGACACTGGAGAAAAAAGGTTTAAAAGTAGAAAAGTGTTACATTTGTCAGAGAAATGGGAAAAAAGTGTGAGCGGGAGCAATAGACAAATGTATGACAGCGTATCCTGCCCTGACGGTAGGGAAGATATCCATCCACTGACCGCAGCCTCCAGGCCAGATGAAGTGTGACCGTCTGGTGGTCAGACTGGACCTGAAGATTTTCCGCCGTTGCAAAACACTTCCTGCCTGCTGTGTCCATGTAATGTGACCGCTCACAGTTTGCTCCCCTGCCATACTTTAAGTTGTACAATATGTTATTTCTATGTTTTTCCTTATGCCCACAGATTAGACTCTTGGCTCTCCAGGCCATCCAGTCTTGGACGAACTCCACATAAGCAAATAATGATTCGACTGTCCAACATGTGTTAGTCTTCATATTGAGTGGTGCTCTCCGCAGGGGAAGTCGGGGCAAGATGATCAGAGCTACAATCATATCTGACAAGGTGATATGTTGTTCCTGCGTTGTCTTCTAGGAGCACTACACGATGACTTGATGAGCGGGATTTCTGCCAAGAGAATCACTGAATCGGCCGGGAATTAAATAAAAGAACAAAAGAGAAACTGTGAGGGAGAAAAGCGTTTCTTCTTAGCCTAACTCATTCATGTTATCAATAAAACACACGGTATTTAGTCACTCACACACTTGACTTTTCCAAATAAGCCAAACCAAACACTTGGTGATTTCTTAAAACTCCTAAATCTTTGAAACTTATTGAAGCCCTATTAAATTTACCCTGGTTTCGCTCATTCCTGTCCCATTCACAAACTCTGCTGTGGGGTCGGATTTCTGCTCCATGTCTGCCAGAGACCTGTCTGTGGCTGCTGTGGTATTCCACGCTGAATGAGTCATGTCTGGTGGTTATTATGGGCAGGCGTTTTGGGGGGGGGGGGGGGGGGGGGGGGTTGTTTTTTTGGGCTGGGGTTGGCCCCCCCCCCCCCCCCCCCAGACTCTCGCCCCGTCTAGTGGCAGCAGACAAAATTACATCTTTTTTTGAGCCTTGTCCAACCGAGCTGACTAAGATCAGGTTTTCATTTGACCAGACTAGATGAGTTAAGTGAACATTTTTGGTTAGTGGCATAAGAATACATTGTTGCTTCAACTTCATGTTAAGGTGATTATGTGCGCAAATCAAAGCTGATTGAGGACGGTAAAGTAAATCTGAAGCTGAATATGAGGGGTGATCAGAATCACAGCGAACGCTATCGCGGCCCAAACAAAGGGGAGCAGTTACTTAAGCCCATTACTGAAAACTGAAAGCAGGCACAATATCTGTACTGTCGGTAACAGCTTCACAAGTGCTGCTTACATGTCTAAGGAGGCATCACCCTGTCTCTATTGTGATCACACACACACACACACACACACACACACACACACACACACACACACACACACACACACACACACACACA
>JAVDPK010017290.1:0-13609 GCA_034780415.1 Cichlasoma orientale | reverse complement strand
TCTTTGTAGCCCTCACCTCACCCCAGCAGACACTGCCCCCTGGCGGCCACTCCAGCACAATTCGGGGTCAGCTACACCCTGGAAAGGTTGCCAATCCATCACAGGGCTAATTAATGATATATTTAAATAATTGTTGATAGATGCATTTCATTATTTATTCATTCATATCATTCATTACATCATTTATTATTCATTTCTTTCATTTTGGCACTCTTGGCACTCCATACATAGACCCCAGCTCGCAGCTCCAGTTTAATCTAAGAGCACTTTGGCGCCATCTGCTGTTTCCCACCAACACATGACACGCATGCGCCATATCCACCAGTGGCCATGGATGACTATAGCGCATGTGCATTCGGTTTGAGCGCTTCCTCATGCTGTTTTCGTGGCAGGTTAAAACGGCTTTCTACTTCGTCAAGGTAAGAATACGGTTCTTTACGGCAATTTTCTGGTTGAGAAAAGCGAGGGGTACGGTGGTGGGTTGTCATTTTACTGCGTGCTGTTTAAACTGTTCTTCCGGTGTAGGTAGTTTTGCAACTACCTATACCGGTATAGGTAGTTTTGCAACGACCTATACCGGTATAGGTAGTTTTGCAACAGCTCGAGCAGGTTTGAGGAGCCCTGAGGTTGCAGCAAACGGCGGTGCTGTGGCGTTTATTGTCGGGTTACTGTGGCTGCTGGCTTATCCATAAACATGATAAAATACAACCCGTGCTGTTAGTGAATGACCTCTCCCAGCTGTAAGAGCAGGTTATCTCATTATCTCTCAGTCTGCGAGCGCATGTACCGTACTTGATTAACATGACAATTAATCCTCCGCTTCGTAGTGCAGTACTTCAAATGTTTTGGTTTCCGTTTTGTTTTGTGACACCTTTTTTTTTGTCTTCTTCCATTATGTTTTAGTCGACTTCGGTTGTCTTTTTTTCTGTTTCCGTTGTGTTTTGTGTATATTTGCAGCCTTTTTCTATTTGCTGGCGATTTCCTTAATTTAGTCACATAAAAAAAGGCTGATTGATTAGATTGTGATGTTGGTATCAGTCGTACAAGATTAAAATCTATTTGTTATGAAAAAACAGTGTTATTATGGAATACGTGTATTTGTTTTCGGATACATCTGGCATTTTTGTGTAATTTATTGCTCACAGTAGCACTGCGTGTGTCGAATTGTATACATCAGGTTTTTCAGGAAAATAAAAATCACACTGATGATGTAGAGGTCTCAAAACCTCATGTATCAAATATGATACACTTGGAATTACAGGGTTAAATTACACCCCAACTTGCTATATGGATGGCTGTTCTTAACGTAATTTCGTTGTATGTATAATTATTAATTTCACTGTACGTACAATGGCAATAAAAGCCCTATTCTATTCTATTAGTAAACTACTAACATCTAAAATACAGTATACCGAAAATAACCTGACAAGTTGCTAAGAGACAACATGAAAGGACTGTGGGCAGTTCCAGTCGGTTTTGTTCATGCACGTCTGTTTTATTGCAGACATCCATGATCTGTGCATGTAATGTTAATCTGCTAATTATTTTCTTAATTAATGCCTGTTATAATTTACCAGGAGTTCAAATTCTAAACATGGAACAGCACCTGAGTCACAAACCTCCATGTTTGAAGGAGTTTCATTTTGTTTTGAAGTCGTGATTATTTTTGTTTGATTCTGATGAATTAGATCAAATGTGCCACTCTGCGCATGTTTTGACTGAAAAATATGTGCTAGTTAAATTAGGTAAATATATTTTACCAGTAAAACATTTGTGGAAATGTGCTCTTAGAGCTGTCTCTCCTTTCTTTATGCTGCAGGTGCGTCTTCATTCCTCTGTCCTCATGTGTCGCGTCTTCGTTTATGGCACCCTGAAGAAGGGGCAGCCCAACTACCACCGCATGTTTGACAGCAACAATGGAAAAGCCGAGTACCTCGGCTCAGCGTTCACCACCCAGAAATACCCGCTAGTGATCGCCACCAAATACAACATCCCTTTCCTCCTCAACATCCCCGGCCAGGGTCTCCGAGTACACGGGGAGATCTACAAAGTGGATGACAAAATGCTGAAATTCCTGGATGACTTTGAGAGCATTCCCACCATGTACCAGCGGACGGCGGTCCAACTGGAGGTGAATGAGTGGGCGGGGAAGTCTGAAGGAGAGGAGATGTTGTCACCGGGGAGCATCACGGAGGCGTTTGTGTACAGCACGACAACGTACCAGCCAGACTGGCCCTCGCTGCCGTGCCACGAGAGCTACGACTCCAACGGAGATCACGGGCTTGAGTACACGTCTAGAGAAGCACGGGAGTGATCTCACTGTACGGACGTAACTGACCAATCGACCTGTATGTTGTTTGCAAAACAGGTGAAGAGGATCTCAGGAAAATAACACCTGGACACACGCCGGGGTCAGTGTACTTTTTCCTGTTGTGTTGAATTGAAAGAAATCACAAGAAAAATCGATTTTAAAACCAGTAGACAGACATACAATGAAAGTAGAGATTAAAAGTGGAAAAGGGCACAGATCGCCACTGAAAGCTCCACATTAATGATGCTGTTGATGATTTAAATTTATAATCATTACAATCAAACTGGAAAGCTTTTATTTTGGCGTACTGCAATATGAGCTGTATCCTTAATGCTGAATATTTTAGTTATGTCTGCAGTTACACCACCCGTGAAACTGCTAAACACATGCACTTATAATAAGGGTGATAAATTGTGCACGTACTGTAATGTTGATATGCAAATCCTTGCAGGCGTCACGTGGCGAATTGCTGCCCTGTAAACATGGAAACCGGTCATCTGTGTGTCTAAATGAAAGCGCTGCAACATTTTCTCAGATGTACTGTCAGATTTTTTCAGACCAACATGACATCATTTACACTTTATTACTTTAACTGTTGTTAATATTCCCTGCATAGCTGTCAGAAATGGCAATCTGTGTACTTGGTCATTGGGTATTTTGTGGCATTTTTCTTTCCATTTTGTGTGTTTTCAGACACGCCTCTTTTAAAAAAAAATATATGTAAACGCTGCATGTGTGAATGTGTAGTCAGTGCAGACTGCTTGCAGGATCGGGTCCTGAGCCAATAGGATCTGACTGTATATGAAAAAATAAGCATGTAGCTTCAAAGTGAAGCCGATTTACAAGTGCCTTAAATCTGCATCTCACTTGATTTATGACCTCAGTAAGCACTTTCCTGGTGAGTGTATGGCCTCAGTTGCTGGTTTAAAGTCTTATTTAAGAGTAAAATAAAAGAGGAGGATAAAGCAGGGTATGCTGTTGAGCACTATACCACAGATATCACTTTGACTTTTTACTAATCTGCACAGTGTTTAGTCATTCTTGCTCATTCCTGATTTATTTTGTATGATCTTCCATACATGCTCTGTCTATCCCCTCCAGGGTTCTCCAACTATGACAACTCAATAAAAAAATTTAAAAGAAAAATTCACATTCATGTCTCTTTGTTCCCATATGAACACAATCTATTCTCATCTTTATTTTAAAATAGTAAAATCCAGAATACTTGAGGAATACTGAAGAGAAGGTAATTGGCAATCAACCAGTGAAATCTCTGTTGGCTTTGGAAGAAGGTTCCAGGTGATTCAAACAACACCAAAAAAAAAAAAAAAAAAAAAAAGGAAATGAATGAGAAGAATATTTCACAGTGTATCAAAGTACTGTACAAGAAGTTGTCTTTAAAAAAAAAATACGGGATTTCTAATTGTGTCCAAACTGGAATCACATTTAACTCATCAAATTACATATAGACAGATTGTCATACAATTAAAAACACAATTATTGTGTTCACATGCACACAGCTTTCTACATAAAGTTCATTTCAGATCCTAGAGAGACGCTTTTTTTTATCCATTTTCAGAAATATAAAATACTATGAAGCACCGGTGAAATATAAGTGAACCAGAGCAGCACTCAGAGAGCGAGGCCGATGCGATATTTAGCAATTCTGAAGAAAGTGATTCAGACCGGCCACCAAATTTTGGCGGTTTCTTCCTTCGCCCGTGCTCGAGTTGCAAGAAATTTGGCTTCGCTTTTTCTCTCGCTTCAGAGGAAGAAAAAGTAATACAATATGGTGCTGCCAGACAAGACAAAAAGGAAAATTACACTAAGAATTCCATCATGGATGACTGCAGACAGTTTATGCTAATCAGACACTAAATGGTGTGGAAAGTGTGTAATGATAAGGTGAAGAGGGAAGACCTCTGAGTGGAGTCTGTGTAAGGAATCAGAGGTAATAATTAGTGTCTGCTTGAGCAGCTGCTGTGCGGTGCCGGCAGTAAGAGTCTTTTCTGGTGTTTGTGCAGTCTAGATCTTCACCCAGGAGAGCGTGAGGAGGAGGAGGAGGAGGAGGAGGAGGAGGAGGGGAGAGGAGGGAGTCATCAGTAAAGGTCTTTCCTGGTGCTCGGCAGTGAACGGCTGGCAGAGCAGGTGGCGCTCCGGATCACCTCCATCCACCTGGGAAAAGGAATGTATAATCAGTATATTCAAACATCTTTACAGCCAGTCAACCACATTCGATCTGAGCGAATGTCATCAAACATTATAAAAGTTCAGTTTGAATAGTCCATCAATCTATTTACTTCTGCTTATCCAGTTCAGGGTTCTGGGAGGGGCTGGAGCCAATCCCACAGAGGGAGAGGCAGGGTACACCCCGGACAGGCCGCAGGGCTGACGGGGCCGTTTGAATAGTGTTAATATTCACTTTTACACCACTCTTCTTAAAATATACCAAGCACCTAGGCATGCAGACTGCTTCTACAATAAAATTTTCTCAAAGAACTCTGCACAATCTGACCCCTCTGTGAAACCAGTGGCGTCGCCCTCTGCTGGGCATTAAAAACAATGCAGGTTTAATTAAGCCCCTTTTCAGACTTGGAAGCTACAGCCATCTTTTAAAACTAATGGGATAAACCGTTAAAAAGATAAAAAAGCATGGATGACTAATAAATGGAAATAAAATCAGAGAGGTTGAGGTTGGAGTGGCTTGTAACCAACTGCATTTATCTCCATTAGTGTGCACCCACCTTTCAAAGGTGTACTCGCTCTCTGATCTGAAGTAGTAGACGTGGGACTTAAAGTGGAGTTTGAAGACGTAATCCTTGTGGATGTTTTCTGACTCCGACGGGACGGTGACGGAGTAGCCCAGCAGAGGGAGGCTTGCCAGAGGGTAGTCATCCTGCAGCCAGATGAGCCATAAGGGGGAAACATCAGTTATCATCATTCATTTTCATGCACTTTGCCCTACTTAATCCCACCTCGCATATTTAAACTATAACTGCCAGTATTTTCCTGCTTCTCTTACCTGGTGTGACTTGTAGAAAAAGAGGCTGAAGTTGGTGAAAACCACCCAGAGTTTCTGCCAGCCATTGCTGTTCTTAAACTTCCTAAGCAGGTTACCTGAGAGCTGGTTCTGCAAAGGAAACAGGAGAAAGGAGAGAGCAAAGAAACTGCATAAAATATGCAAGGAAAGCTCAATGACATAATCCAGCGTCAGCCTAACCGGCTGTTAAAATGTGTGAGATTATGGAAAGAGAAAGCAGTCAGCTTCTATCTCCTTTCTTACACTCATGTTGAAACTTAGCATTTGTCATGAGTAGAATAAACATCCTGCAGACGATTATATATCTCCCGACATATTCATTTAGCTTATTTATTAGAAGATGCATCATTTATTTCTTGTGATTTGTAAGGAGCAACACGTTTGGTGCTGTTGCAGTACCTCTCTAATCCAGCAGGTGTGGCTAAAAGACAGTCTGTGTTTTCTGTAACAGCAAAGCAAGAGATGGGGGCCCCGGAAGTCTGCTGAGGGGCCTCATCAACTCACTGGCCGCACTACTGACCTCTACCAACGTCAGTGTACACAGATGAAGAAATTGAGATACAGATGGAGACAGGAGAGAAGGCAGGTGGAGAAAAGAGAACAGGACACAAACACACATATGAGCAGAAAAAAAAGACACAAAGGACACTGAGACAATGGTCCTTTGTGCGTGGAGAAGAAGAAGACGACGACAACAACAACAACACAGAGCGGAACAAGTCGGATAAAAGCAGGCAGCTGGAGTCCTCAATCAGAGGTGGAAAGGAAAAACAGGATGTGTGGCAAGAGAAGAAACACGGGCACAGACATGGCAGCAGTACCTCCACAGCTATGCTAAAGTCCACCATGGACACGCTGGTGTTGCGATGCCAGCAGACATGCACGGTGGTGTTACCACGGTGACCCTGACGCTCCAGGGACGAGCGCGAACCGCCGAGCTCGTCCTCCGACTCCTGCTCGGCTCCGCCGTCCTCCGACAGCCCTGGGGAACGACGGGGAGGTCAAACGTGGTGGTTAGCGGGAAAGAAGAGCGCTCTGAACAGGTGCATTATGAGCCAGACAATCATTCACACTCACATTCATGCCTATGGATAATTTAGATATATGTCTATGTCTTTGGGCCGTAGTGGGGGGAGTCCAGGCTGGGCCTTCTTGCTGTGAGGCCACAGTGGTAACCACCTGTGCAGCCCCACTCTGAGCACATTTAAAAAAGGCTCAAAAATGAGAACAAAAGCCTTTTATCGTGAGAATCTTTAGAGATCAAAGCAATTTCAATAACATTTGGTTAAAGAAAAAAAAAGAAGAACAAAATGCCCTCTTGTTGTCACTCGTAAGGCAATACTCTTTAATTGTTTGAGTTAAAAATGCACACAGCAGCTGACTTTGCTGAGACACAATGCGGGACGTCAAAGCAAAAGGTCAACAGGAGGAGGCCTTATTGAACACCCTGACAGATGTGACAGGGTGAGAAAAGCTGGCGATAGCTCCGCACTGCGCCTACGTGTATCAGGTGACATAAAAATATGATGAAAAGACCACCTGGAACTGAAATGATTCATGTGGTGCTGAAAGCCGGAGAGAGGGACTGGGAAGCATCTCCCTGTCTGCACAGCTGGGTCTACAGGTAAGGGTCGATCTATTTCCATTAGAGAAAGGCCTCATCTGAAGTGCAGACACATGGTTCATGACTAATCTTATTGATTTTCCGGTTCCCAGAGTCCTGAGAGATGTGAGGATGATGATGATGATGTGATGTTTGGGTAGGGTGAAGAATCGATTTAACAGTCAGGGTTAAACCAACAGTAGACAACTTACTGTTGTCGGCGAGGCTGGTGCAGAGCAGGTCAGTGTTTAAGCTGCTACTCTGCTCAGCCAGGTCGATGGCCATCCTGATGTCCTCCACCCAGCGCTCCATCTCTGACGCGCAGCTGGACACAGACAGGAAGGAGGTTCGTTAAAATAAACTTGGATCAAGAGAAGAGCAGAAAATGAAGAGCAGCCTTTGTGAAGAGATGCATATCACTACACCTCAGACCATAAAGTCTACATTACATAATAAATTCACCACTTTACAGCCAGATAAAACTTGTTAATCTGTGACTGAGTGAATGGAAACTAGGTCACGCAGTCCAGTTGAATTTGAGGATAACCAAACTGTCACAGAGGTCCTTTTAATGAGGCCGCCCTCTATTAATTTAATACAGGCCAGCCGTTTTTCCCTTCCATTCATAATGCGTGGCTTGTTATTTGTTTAATTTTCAGATACTGTATCTACACGCGTGTTTGCACGTGTGATAATGAATACCTGGCTGCCACCACCACAGACTGCCGCTGCCCAAACAAGGTGAACGAATGAGGGACTCCCCACTCCTCCTCGCTTTCTCTGATCTGCAGGAAACACACACGTCATTGGCAAACTTAAACACACAATTTGCTCTTTTTTTGGGTAAAACTTCAAAAATCCCACTTGCAAATAACCCGGGACAATATGAAAGTACTACAGCGGGAAGCATCAGCCAATCATGGGGACGATTTATGAGTAGATGGGTCATTCTACAGAACTGTCCAGTTTGGGGATGTTGACTTTATAAATCTTTATAAACCTCTAATCTATTTTGGACATTTCCTCTAAGACCACGTGTAACGCCTCTTTGTCACAGGTGTTACCTTGCTCCTTTGGCAATTTTAAAGGTTTTTATAAAATATTTCGTCAGTCTCTTCAGCATATGTAGTCAGTAGGAGAGTAATATGATAATAATGCAAAAAAAAAAAAAAAAAAAAAAAATCAGGGACTTCCATCCATTCTTTTACGTTTTATTCAATTCAGGGTCACAGGGGGGATATCCCAGCTGTCACAGAGGCAGGATACACTTATCAGAGTCCAGGCTGGACTTGGAACCTGATAAGTTCCAAATCAGGAACTTATCTTTTATTGTTTCCCACCAGGTTTGTTCAAAGTGCGATTCTATGATGTTTGCTACAACAATGATGAAATCTTTTATATTTTAACCCTTCAGTGTAGCAAAATTCAGTGGATGCTAAATTATCGTGTCAAACGTGACGCATTTTATTCTGAAGAGAAACACACACACACACACACACACACACACACACACACACACACACACAGTAACACCAGTGGCACAATGAACCACATGGGGACATGTATGGCACTCTAAAAAAGAAGGATTAGCCACTTATTAACAACTCCTGTTTTACCCATAAAGAAGGAAACACCAGAGACCATTTTTATAAAAACAGTCATATTGCACTGTAATTAATTATGTAATTAAACCCATTTTGGATTTTTTTTATAAAATAAACCAAAAAAACCCACAGTGATGTCATCACTGTGGGGTTTTGCTTCTTACACTGTCACACCGTTACTTTCTTCATGTATATCATAATATTCATTTTACATAATGTTTTGCTATGTCGTGTTTCTGGTATATTTGATAGTTATATATAAATTATTATATTTTAAATAGTTGCACGCCCGCGATACTTGACTGTGCGGAGCACTTCTCTGGTGCTTGGACATCTATACAATTCATTAAAAAAACAAAACAAATATTGCCAAATGATGGCTCACGAAGGTGCAACTGCTCAAACAACATGTTTTAACATGTGAATTAACTGCAAACCTAAAGTGCTTTTGTAATGTTCCCATAAAATGACCCAGATGCATTTCAGAATAAAAACTTTTGTAAAGAAATAAAACTACTTGTAGGGAAAATAAGGACCTCAGTTTGAATGTTTCTGTTGGATTTGTTTGAGGGAACGTGATTATGTACCGTCATGCTATAGAGAGGCAGCTGGCCGTGAACCTTAAACTGGTTGGATGGGGTCATGCCTCGACTGGTGTAGACCAAGCAATCACTAAACTGGAGAGGAAAGACAAATAAAACAGTGAAGATTGTTTGACTTTATTATAAATATACTTCCTTCTACTGGGAAAACAAAGTCTCACCAGGAAGAACATTCTCTGCTGAAGGCCCTTTCCAGAGAGCTTGCTGAGGCAACCGAGCCTGATGAACTCCTGTGAGTGAAACAGAAACGCACTCCAAATGACGACAGGACAGCAGATCGAGGAAGCAAAATGCTATAAATGTCCTGGATGAGTCTAGACTAGCTGAATAAATATTGACACGAACCCTCCCGGGGCCGATGAGGTCTTCGATGCCGGTCAGATCTTTCTTCAGCTCGAGAAGCTTCTGGATGTTCTCCATCTTCATCATGATTCCCTGAAGCTGCAGCACCATCTCTGAGATGTCCGCCAGGGCCGCTGGAGGAGAAAAGTTTATTTTCATATTTAGGGGGAAAAAATGAACATAAGGGAGGAAAGGGGGAGAAGAGCCATAAAAAAAAAAAAAAGGCCAACTACGTACCTCTGCAGTCCCTGAAGTCATCATGAGTGGGTGGATAGTGCTTGCAGAGCCTCTCCAGGATGAGTTTATAGTGCAGCAAGCGGTGGAGAGGTCTGAGGAGGAAGATGTTGAGCGGCAGGTAGCAAACCCTCTGCTGCTCGAAGTCTCGACACAGAGTCTCCACCTTCCGACTGGACCTGAGGACAAGACGTTTCTCTTTAAGACATTCTGCTATGATTTGGACAACTTGCCTGCACAGTCACACTTTGCCACCCACCTACAGGCCCGTTCCAGTTCCACCAGGCACTCTGAATGCTTCTGGAGGTAAATCGTCAACTGCTGCAGGTGCAGAAAGAGTTGAAACCAAGATAAGAGACAGAGCTAAATATTAAAGCACACATTTTTTTTTTAATGAAATTGTTAAACTGAAAATAAAGAGCTTTGATGCAAAGGTGGAGATTTACCCTGAGACCCTGGATATTCTTCAGTAAAACGTCACCGATTCGCTGATAGTCTCCTTTAATGTGGGCGTTAGAACGGCCCTCCCTAAAGAGAGAGGACATGTATTTATGTGCAGTAACACAGATTCACCAGTAGGTGTCAGGTCAAACCCTTTTACACATGACTGGAAAAGTCTTCATTCAACTCCCACAGACCCATTCATCTAACCAGTGTGTGTGTGTCCTCCTGCCTGTCATTATAGAAATAACACAAAGCAGATTCCGACTGGAGGGAAAGTGAGGAATTTCAGGTATTTTCACGTGCACATTGGACTCGGAAAATTTTTCATGTCACATTTTTCATGTCACACCTACGCGAAGGTGGTCCACGTTTAGGTCTGATTTGGTTATTCTTTTCCTTATTTTCTGTCATATGCATACTGTTACAACAGTGGATACTCACATTAAACATTGAAAAGCTTCACATAATGAGGTCAGGCTATGTGTAAGTAACCCCTACAAGCTCAATCCCTAAAAGCTCAGACGTCAGACTGCTCCAAATACTGTGTTTAAGGCTCTTGGATCTGGATGATGTCATACAGAGCCAAGAGTAACGCTGCATCCACACTTGAAGCGGTTGCTTGTCGACATTCCAGGCTCTGGTTGCGAAGGTAATCTTCTAATGTATTCATTACCAGGTCATATGTCAATCAACAGTATTCTTCACTCTCATTGGTGGTCGCTTCAGTCCCACCCACTTCCCATCGCCAGCAGCTATTTCACCCGTAGTCACATTAAGTCACAGAAAGTCATTCTCTTTCTGAAGTCTCTGGTAACCACATCACTGTGAATTGCTTACCTGTCTGTAAAATATAACCTGTCTGTGAGCACAGAGGCCCCGCCCACCTTCTCTGTTCTGTTTATGGGGGGGCAGCCAATAATATGAAAGTTGACCTTAAAACAGGGGAGGAGCTAAAATGGCTTGTTTCAGTCAGAGGATGAACTGAGGGGTTGAACTCAGGCCACGTTTGAAATAAAGCCTGTTTTTTAAACCATAATAAACATACAGTAGAAATAAATGATTTATGTCCAGATCTGTGACGATTTTCCATGAAAATATATTTTAAAAACTTTTCTGAATGGAAACAGATGGATACTGACCACTGCGCCAGCCGCTGCTCTGTCTCTTTGAGGAATCCCTGATGAAACTTGTAGACCGGATCGTAGTTGGCAGAGATCAGGCTCCTGACTAACTCTGGGAATGCCTCATCTTTCCCCACGGCGCTCTGGAAGGACTAGAAAATTGACAAACAGTGTGGACATGTGGAAAAAGAAAAAAACATGCATCACATTTTATCTTTTACTATCATTTTTTTTATTGTATTTCCATATCAGTTACTTCAACATGCAACTAATTCCTTTTCTGCTCCTCACACAGAGCGATCAAAACACTCAGAAGGAATAAAATCATCGCTACACATCTAGAAATCCCCGGATTACTGACAGCGATTGGATGGGACACATCCAATATGAGGTCCCACATACAGGCACACACATTAGTGGTATGATCCAGAATGAGGAATTGGACTTGAAAGCACATGACAACAAAAATCCATCAGACACACACAAACGCGCTCTGAGCCTCGTGGCCCCATGCGAGCACACTTTGACCCCTGACACAGAGGTGTTAGACTCCCCGCCGTAGTAAATCACACAGGATCAGAGCTCGAGCAGACGGGAGGCCGTCCAGCTGTTTCACAGGCGGACTCGCCTGGAGAGAGCACGAGTGACAGCGAGGAGAAAAAAAAAAGCAAAAATGATGGGTGGGTGAGGGATCTCAGGCGTTAGCTGTGCCAGCCAAGGAAAATGTTTAAGAGGTTTTTAAAAAAAGCACCCACGCACGCCTTCTTTCCACATCAAAGAGGGTGGAAACTACTAATGTGAAGAAAAACAGCTGAGAAAGGAAAAAGTAAGGAGAGAGGCATTTTCAACTCCACAGCGAGGTCAGAGGTCGCTGTCAGTTTCTGAGTATTACGGCAAGCAGGTGCCTGAACCTGTGTTTCTGCAGGGGTGGTCTCGACTCATTACACTCCTGCCTTTCATTTTTATTTTATTTTATTTTTTTTTAAAGCAACAGACCGACAGTGAAACAGACAGACAGTAAAGTTGAGTCATATAAAAGCAAAGTCTGACCCACATTAAGCTGCACTTTCATCCCAGACATTGTTTTTGTAAATCCAGAGTGGGTTTTTCCTCTATGTTGACTTCAGCGGTTTTACTTGTAAACTGAAAGAGCCCGAAGCTAATTAGTCTGCGCATGCTGCGAAAGAGCAAAAAGATACACGTTTGCTCCCTTAAAAGGAGGCGGGTCGTAGCGCACGCACTGCACTGAATGTATTTTCATCTCTCATCTGTCCTGCATGAGAAAAGTGCTCATAAACCACAGACACTGAACCTCAGCCTTCAGTCGGAGGCCAAAATAAAGGCACATAAAAGGCCCTTTTTTGGGATGGGAACAAAAAAAAGAAGTAATACTGGGACCGTGTGCTGGAACTAATGTAATATTAATGTTGCATTATTGAAAACAAACACTGTGAGTTTGGTTCAGACTTGAGCCGTCACTCTTCATTTTGGCTCCCTCTTTCTAATATTTAGCTGTAAAAACACCCAAAATTTACATCTCAATTCCAGCACGTTGTGCGGCGCACACCAACTCTGACTCACTGTTCCAGCTTTTAAAAACATTAACTTTAGTGCACTGTCCCCAAAATTAGGCTTTTAAACGGCCAGCTTTGACTCACTATTCCGGTACGAAGGCTCTAAAGAAACCAACCTTGGCTCGCGGTATGCTTCAGGGAGCGTGATTAGACTTGGCCAGATTGGCTCTTGCTCCCACCACTTTTCTCTCGGATCCAGATGGTCACAGTGTGAAGGGAAGATGTAACAGAATGAGAGAAAGGCACTACTTATCCTTACCTCTGTGATAACCTGCAGGTCTTTGAGGTAGGTCCGCTCTGTGGTCAATAGTTCCTTAGCTATAAAGTAAGCCTTGTCTGTGGGATACTTCTAGACAGAAACAAGGAGAAGAGATCGATCAATCTATAAACTGATGCATCTTCTTCAGAAAATAGCCAACACATTTTGCTTTGTGAAAGAGCAAAACAAATATTTCCTTTATGTTAATCCAAATTACAGTAATGTGCAAAAGTATTGAGGCACCCCCATTTCTTTATAATGGGAAATAGGTGCAGTGATTTATTGAAACATGTGCAAACATAAATGCAAATACAGTATATAAGGCAAAAACAGAACTTTAAAGTCAATATTTGGTGTGACCACCTTTATTCTTCAGTCTGAACTCTCTGAGGCAGCTTTTCAGGAACAGTTCTCCAGGCTTCTTGAAGGACATTCAAAGCTCTTCTTTGGATGTTTCTGCCTTTTGTTCTGTTCT
>JAVDPK010017289.1:0-13610 GCA_034780415.1 Cichlasoma orientale | reverse complement strand
GCCTGTATACTGCTGTGTACTTAGTGCTGTTAAGCTTTGAGTGTCACCAACATCTTTGCTCCCCTGTGTTCTTTCCCACATCAGCCCTCAGCAGAGTCCAGTTCTGGGAGAAAGTGCCAGCATGTACAAACCTGCAGATGAACAGCAGCAGACCTTCTACCACAACCTCATGGTAACTCAACACATGCATTCAATGTTACTTGATACAAGGTCTGCTAACACTTCAAAAAACTGAATCTGCAGTCAACATGATGAAAACTGCTTTGAAAATGTATCTCCCCCCCCCCCCCCTTCCAAAACGTTGTTAGCCTGTTGAAGATTAACAGTACATTCGTGTTTAACTTCAGCGACTACGTCTGAAACTTGCTGCAAGTATTCATTGGGCAAATCTATACAAAATGCTGCAGATAAATTTCTGATTTTTCACCTTATTTTTTTTATGCATTTTCAAAACTTTCAAGAAATACAGCAGATTGATGTTTAGCTTCAGTCGCTGCTACTTCCTAATTTTGTCGGCCGATTCTTGTGAAACCCTGTATGAGTATTCATTGGGCAAAGGTCTACAAAATGTTCCAGACAGATTTTTATTTTCTGATTTCATTTTAATTATGCAGATTTTTGACATTTGTGTAAAAAAAAAAAAAAACTGCTCAGTGATGGTTGACCTACAGCAGTGTTTCTCAAACTGTGGGGCCTCTTTCAGTAATAAAATCATGGAAAATGTGACTTCTTTTTTTTTTTTCTTTCTTGATGTTACTACCTTGAAATGGCAACAAATTGTAGGAATGAACCACTTACTGTCTTCTATCTTATTTGGCACTGGTCAGCAATACAGAGGATTCATTTGTTCTGTGTACAAGGGCCATAACTGTTTGTCTCTCCTTGTTCTGTGTCTTAGACTCAACTCGCCAGTCGTCTCCAGGAGTCAGACAGCAAACAGGAAGTGGAGGAGGAGTCCAGGAGGAGGAGTCTGTCTGTGGTTTCTGATTGCTCTCAGTCCAGCAGGAAGCAACAGCAGAGTCCAGTAGAGGACCCAGTGATCAATGCCACTCTGCAACAGCTGCAGCAGCTCGGCGTCCATGTGGATGAAGATGTGACAGAGTCTGGCAAAAACCAACGGAAAGCTGTGGAGACTGCCAGGTACTGAAACAGACCATTCATTCCAGGTGTCTGCGTGCGCTGTCCTACAACATACAAGTAATACTCATCCACAGCTGTGGTCTCCTAATGCAGCCCACTCAGCTGTATCAGAGACTGCCACAAACTTGTAATTCAGGTGCGGTTTAATAAATCCAGTTTGCTGTGAAGCTTTCTCTGCTCTCCTCCCGAGTTGGGGACAAAATGTGACAGAGAGCCATTCATGCTTAAATTCATACCTACAGCTAATCCCATGCATGTTTTTGGACTGTGGGAGGAAGTCAGAGTACCAGGACAGAACCCGCGCAGACACGGGGAGAACACACAAACACCACACAAAAAGTACTTTGACCCTCGGACCATGTTGCTGAGAGGCGACGGCGCTAACCACCGCATCACCGTGCTGTCCAAACAAAAACTATCAAAAAACAATTTAAGTATAAAAATTAACAAAAAAAGAACAATATGACCTCAACTCCACCAAAGAGTACAACGGTTATATGGATTATTAAACATTATCCCTCTCTTCTTAGTCCCTGTTAATAAATGAAATTCTAACCATTCGAAAAAATATTCACAGCTGTCCCACATGTATCATTAAATAAAGCAACTTCAAACAACCACTGATATTTAGTTACTTTCTCTTCTATTGATCTTTGAGTTCGCTTCATTAATTTCTTGCTCTAAACCATCAGTGTGCCTTTTAGATCCCATTCCCACAAGACTGCTCAAAGATGTTTCACCATTTATTAATGCTTCAGTTTTAAATGTGATTATCTGTCTTTATTAACAGGCCATGTGCCACAGGCATTTAAAAGTTCTCCTTTGACCCAGCTGTCTTAACTAATTATAGGCTGTTTTCTAACCTTTTATCTCCAAAGTTCTTGAAAGAGTATTTGTAAAACCGCTAACTGATCATCTGCAGAGGAACTGTTTATTTGAAGAGTTTCAGTCAGGATTCAGAATTGATCACAGCACAGAAACAGCATTAGTGAAGGTTACAAATGATCTTATGGGTCCTGACAGTGAACTCATCTCTGTGCTCGTCCTGCTAGACCTCCAGCATTTGTAATAAACGGTATCAGAGATTAGAACATGTCACAGGTATTGAAGGTAATGCGGTGCAGTGGTTTAAATCTAATACACAATTAGATAATTTGTTCATGTAAATTCACTTTTCTTCACATACTAAAGTTAATTATGGAGATCCACAGGGTTTCCTGCTGGGACCAATTTTATTTACACTATACATGTGTATAGTGTGTATATACGACCATATTCGATTTTTAGAATTAGTAAAACTATCTCAAACTGTAACGTTTGTGGAAGTAAGAATGCCAGCTAAGCAAATATTTATCTGTTGTCCAACAGGAAGTTGCATCATTGCTAGAAGGTCTAACCACAACACTGCTGCTCCACTCTGTCCAGTCAGTGTTGCAGTGTGAAATGCAGCCGTACAACAAGTTCATTTTTTAGAAAACATTACGTGCACAATAGCACTGATGTCTTTAGTTTGTTAGGAACTTTGTGTGTAGCAGGTTTGTGGGTTACTGTGTTCTTGTTGTTCTAGGTCTTGTAACTCCCACAGTTCACCTTAACTACCTTTCTTTTTTTTTTAAAGAGAGCTGTTGAACTTTAAAAGCTTTTTTTCTTTCTTCAAACTAATCATATTTGCTTTTTTTAAGAGCTCAGCCTTTTAATCATAGTTAAATGTGAAATCCCACAATTAATGTAGACTAAATTTATCATTTAGTTTTCCTTTAGTAGTTAGGTCATGTTGCATCCAGCCAGTGTTCTGACTCTGTTTGTGTGTGTGTGTGTGTGTGTGTGTGTGTGTGTTGTCAGCACTCTGGCGAGCATCAACCCGGCAGCAGTGCTGTCCAGACTGAGCGTGTCTGAGTCAACATCCAGCGCTCTGTTTCCGGGAGAAAGCGTGGATCTGAGCCTGGAGGCTAATGCCATCGCCCTGCGCTACCTGAGTGACTCTCAGCTCAGCAGGCTGTCCTTAGGAGGCCACGTACCTCATTCTGGTCCCACTTCCTCCTCCACCAGTGACTCTCTGCTGTCGCCTACTAACATGTCTCTGGCCACTAGGAAGTACATGAGAAGGTACGGCCTTATTGAGGAAGAGGATGGTCAAAATGAGGAGGTGCGAAAGGAAGTTGGATTTCAGGATACATCAGCTCGTCAGCCACTGACAGAAGCTATGAATGTTAAGGTCCTCCCACAGAATCAGCTGATCCAGGATTTGCGGCCAAAAATGCAGTTTTTAGTTGAAAACACTGAACCGTACATCAGCAACAAGGAGAACTGTCCCAACAAGAAGCCCTCTTCAGTCAGGGCAAACATCCATCAGACAGAGGGATCACTGGGAAACATCCTGGACCTGAGCCGCCTGAGACAGCTGCCCAAACTGTTCTGATGCCCAAAGCGCAAATAAATCGACCCCTTATTGGACTTTAATATGCGCTAAGGTTTTATAAATAATCGGATTTGGAACAGAGCCTGGTGTGTCTGAGGTGCTTTGTGTATAGCTTCTAGCTGGTCGGACTCCTGGTTTTCATGGTCACGCTGGCTGTCACTGCAAATCAAGTCTTAAGTCATAGCAGTTGTCTGTGCTACACAGAGGTATGTGTGTAGAAAGTCCTGGCCCTGACCTATCTGTCCAAACTCTTATGACACTGTGAATGCCAGACAAAAACTCTCAAACTAGAACTGCAGTCTGCTTTGCTCAAGGAGGTCAATGTTGGAACTGGAGATCAGCCGCCCAGGAACATTTTAAAAACCATTAAACTTTAAATGGTGTGCTCGGTGTGTTAGTGTACTAATAGTCCATTAATGTGGACTTTTGTCATATTTTGTCTCTTCCTGTTGTGTGAATTGTCTCTTGCACAGTTTGTTTTAATATTTATGAATCCTCAAATAAAAATTTCCAGGAAATGAAATTTTCTTTTAAATCAGCAGCTGATGGTGTTGGTGAGTCCAATGGTAATCCAATATTCCACATTCTAAAAACCTTAAGACCTCAAACCCTGAACCTTTAAATAAGAAAAATAAATTGCAGATTTGGGGTCTTTGACGTCTCTCTGCAGCTTCTCCCCCCAAAACCTAATCGCCATAGAGACGGTCTGTTTGATCTAAAATGCTGAAAAATCGGGCCCCATCTCAGAGACCTCAGTTGTAGTTATTATTAATCTCTGGCTCACTTACACAGTGTGTCTTTTGTCCTCTCTCTCTCCCCTCACCCCAGCTGGTTGCAGCAGATGGCTGCCCCTCCCTGAGCCTGCTTCCGCTGGAGGTTTCTTCCTGTTAAAAGGGAGTTTTTCCTTCCCACTGTCACCAAGTGTTTGCTCACAGGGGGTCATCTGATTATTGGGTTTTCTCTTATAGTATTTTTGTAGAATGTACACTATGCAGTCCTGTGAAAAACTAAGTACCCCCTGTGATTCAGTAACTTGCAGTAATGGTTTTCCATCTTTCAGTCTCTCACCTCATTGTGGGGGAATTTTGGCCCACTCTTCTGTACAGCATTGCTTCAGTGCATTGAGGTTTGCAAGCATTCAATTCAGTTTTATTTATATAGCACCAAACAGCTGCATCAAGGTGTTAACTGCATCTGCATCACATGCACAGCTCACTCAAGTTCTTTCTAAAGCATTTCAATCAGATTGAGTTCTGGACTTTGGACCATTACAAACGCTTGGTTCATTTCTCTTTCAGCCGTAGATTTGTTGCTGGGCTCAGGATCAGTGGCCCTCATTTACTAACTGCATGCATAGATCGTGCGTATGAACGTTTCACACACAAATCAGTGATTCATCAATATTTTCATATCCGCAGTACAAGTAACGCATTTTGGGGTCAACTTGAAAGAAATGCAGATGTGAAATGTAAACATGAGGTCAGAGGTCAAATGTGACATTTGGATGCAAACTATACTGTGATATATATATATATATATATATATAACAGATGATATGACGTACTATCAAATCAACACTCCTGGCTAGGTATAGTTAATTATAAATTAATTCATAAAGACAATACCACAAGGGAAAATGTATTATGCACATAGGTATATTTTAGACTGTATAATCAAAAACAGATATATAGGATGAGCAAGTAAGGGGTAGGAATTGCTTCCTCCTACTCCTTTTCGAACAAACAAAAGAGTCACTGATTGCATGTGAACTTGTTTTTTATGTGTATTAACATACATGTTCGAAATAAAGATTGATTGATTGGAAAAAAAGAAGAAAAAACCCTCCAGATTCTCCAGCATCCACAAGTAGTGCCAAGAAATTATACTGCAAGTGACGCCATCCCTCCTTCCATCCATCCCTCTCGCGCTTATCTGTGGCAGGGTTGCAGGTGCAGCAGCCTAAGCAGAGAAACCCAGGCCTCTCTCTCTCCACAGCCACCTCCTCCAGCTTATCCAGGGAGACACCGAGGTGTTCCCAGGCCGGCCGAGAGATGTGATCTCTCCAGCATGTCCTGGGTCTGCCCCCGGGCCTCTTCCTTGTAGGACATGCCTGGAACACCTCACCCAGTAGGAATCCTAGTCAGATGCGAAAACCACGTCAATTGGCTCCTTTCAGTGTGGAGGAGTAGCGGCTCTACTCCGAGCCCCTCTCAGATAACTGCACTCTTCACCCTGTCTCTAAGGGGGAGGCCAGCCACCCTTATGAAGAAGCTCATTTCCACCACTTGTATCCAGGATCTCATCCTTCAGTCACTACCCAAAGCTGGGTGAGGGTAGGGACGTAGACTGTAAATCAACAGCTTTGCTTTTATGTTCAGCTCTCCAATCCATCTGTCAATCTCCCCCTCACCTCTCCCCTTATTCATGAACAAGACCCCGAGATACTTAAACTCCTCCACCTGGGGCAGCAACTCGTCCCTGACCCAGAGTGGGCACTTCACCCTTTTCTGGCTGAGGACCGTGGCCTCAGACTTGAAGGTGCTGATTCTCATACGTGCTTCACACTTGGCTGCGAACCACTCCAGTGAGAGCTGGAGGCCACCACCCGATGAAGCCAACAGGACCGCATCATTCGCAAAAAGCAGAGATGAGATTCTGAGGCCACCAAGGGAGAAGTCACTTGGCTACGCCTGTAAAATCTGTCCATAAAAATTATGAACAGAATCAGTGAGAAAGGGCGGCCCTGACAGACTCCAACACCCATGGAAACGAGTCCGATCTAAGCAGTTACCCCTGATAGAAATGATATCCCTGTCCTCGAGAGCCTGCAGAGGAGGAGATGGCACCAGGTGCCTTCTTCACTCCTCCTCCTCTGCACGCTCTTAAGGATGTGGATACAATTCTGCCAGGGTAACTTTGACACGACACCACAAGCTCCGCCCACCTGCTGCTGAAATCTGTGAGGGGGAGACGATCAGAAGAACCTCTCCACGGCCACCTCCTCCAGCAGGTTGAGCAGGTCACCTATATGCCATAAGGCTATTGCAGAGACTTAGCCCTGCTCTCTCTCTCAGCTTTGCTGTTCTAAAAAAGCCCAAAAATGAAGAAGGAAGCTGCTTTAAAAAGAGAGGGGAGTTGCATTCAAACAGTATTGTTCAGACATGATTAACTGAGGTGCTCCACCAAGTTAAGATTTTAATCAAAACACTTTAAATGAAAGTAAAATAGAAAAAAATTCTTAAAATTCTCACATTTAAATATATGAACTGTGACCCTAAGAGTAGATTTTGATCTATGAGTGTTTTGCCTTTATTGATCTGGTGCAGCCATCAGTGTGTAGGTGAGCCTGTCTTCCTGTTGACAGCTGCGTATTTTCCTGGTATTAAACTCTGAGCTGCTGACTAACAGTGGATCAATGTCTCAAAGGTTGATTTGTTGTTTAGGTGCTCTGCAGGACACTGACCTGAGTTCAGCTCAGACTGCACACGTCTGCCTGTCTGAACACTCAGCTCTACCTGCTCGAGTAAGAACCAGTGCTTAATTTTCTTCTTCTTCTTCTTCTGTTGTAACAGTAAAATATCTAAATATGTTAGAATATGTGTGTTTGTGATGCCACATAGACAGTGTTCATTAGTAAAGGAAATGCCTTATTTTAGAAATGTTGAAGATCTTGCACTCAATGTTGAAGTACTCGATAGAGAAAATGTTTTGTTTTGAACTGTTACACACTCGAGACCCACATCTGTTGACTCTGATGTTAAATATTGATATTTAAACTATATACAGTATTTTTGTTGATCCTGTCTGCTGATCTCAGCAAGGGTTAGACATATTTGCATGTGTGAGACCGTGTCTCTGGTGTGAGTTTCGGGACTTTGTGGTCATTTGCCGTCTCTGTATTTAGTTGTGGTTAAACCGGTTGGTTAGAAGAGCCGATGGTTCACAGCAGACTGAAGTTTGTACAAATGAGCAGCTGAAGATTGCAGAGATTCTCTGTTTGTTTTTCCAATAGCTTATATCTGTACTATAAAAGACGGACAGGCTAATAGATCAATAGATAAATTGGTGTACACAGGGCTCTGAAATACATATAAGTCAAAATACATCAGAATTAATCTACCAATCACAAAGAGGCCTGATGATCAGTGTCAGCACAGGACATGCAGAAGGGATCCTGATCTCTAGAGATTCACTTATTAAACCTCATCAACCTCATTCTTAGTTCTTTATGGATCCAGGGGACTTGGTGCCAGGTGTTGAGGGAATTTCCAGCTCTGCATAATTCATTGACTTTATTCTTCTTCTCATTCGTGTAGCATGAGAAAATAAATGGACTGAGCTACAGTAGCATGAGCTCACTTCTGATTGGTTTTCTTTCCAGGATGAGGACTCCTGATTGCTTGTTGGCGCTGGTGTTCCTGCCATTATTCTCTGTCGCCACCCCTCCAGACATCTGCAGCGCCAAACCCAAGGACCTCCCTCTGGAGCCATACTGCATCTACCGCAGCCCCGAACCCGAGTCCCCCAAGGACCCATCGCTGGAACCTGAGGCAATCCCTGAGTCCACCAACCCGCGAGTATGGGAACTGTCAAAGGCCAACGGACGCTTTGCTCTGTCACTGTACAAACAGCTGGCGCTCAGCAAGACCCCTGAGTCCAACATCTTTATGTCCCCCATCAGCATCTCCACTGCGTTCGCCATGACGAAACTCGGAGCTTGCAACGAGACGCTGAAGCAGATCATGGAGGTCAAACACTGCATCATTGTGATCCTTTAATTATTTCTTTAGAAAGTCAGCCTGTGCATCTGTACACACTACACAGCACTGAAGATAAGAACACAAAACTCTGAACAGCTCAAAGCAACAATAGGCTTCACACAGTGAAGGCAAAGCAGCAGACACATCATCAGCTGAATCTCTGCACAAAGACTCATACACTCAGGGTGGCGGTAAAAAAGGAGCTAATATGGGAGAAAAATGCTCTCTCTGTCTAATCCCTTTGTCACCTGTTCACAGTTTTTATGGACAGGTTTTCTAGGCATAGCTAAATCATGGAAGGCTTCCACCTTGGTGATCTCAGAGTCTCAGTGCTGTTTTTTGTGGATGATGTGTTCCTATTGGCTTCATCAGGTGGTGGCCTCCAGCTCATACTGGAGCAGTATGTTAGTGATTAAGAATTAGCACCTCCAAGTCTGAGGCCATGGTCCTCAGCCGGAAAAGGGTGGCGTGCCCACTCTGGCTCAAGGACGAGTTGCTGCTCCCAGGTGGAGGAGTTTAATTATCTCAGGATCTTGTTAACAAGTGAGGGGAGAGGGGAGCAGGAGATTGAGAGAAGGATTGGGGCTGTGGCAGCAGTGATGTGGACGCTGCTTATGTCTGTTGTAGTGAAGAGAGAGCTGAGTGTAAAAGTGAAGCTGTCGATTTACTGCTTCATTTACGTCCCCACCCTCACCTGTGGTCACGAGCTTTGGGTACTGACCGAAAGAACAAGATCGCGGATACAAGTGGAGGAAATGAGCTTCCTCCGAAGGGTGGCTGGCCTCTCCCTTAGAGATACGGTGAAGAGTGCAGTCATTCAAAAAGGGCTCAGAATAGAGCCCCTGCTCCTCCACATCAAAAGGAGCCGGTTGAGGTGGTTTGGTATCTGACTAGGATGCCTCCTGGGCACCTCTTGGGTGAGGTGTTCCAGGCATGTCTTACCAGGGGGAGGCCGTGGGGCAGACCCAGAACGTGCTGGCCTGGGAATGCCTTGGTGTTCCCCTGGATAAGCTAGAGGAGGTGGCTGGGAGAGGGAGGTCTGGGTTTCTGTGCTTAGGCTGCTGTCCCAGTGACCCGGCCCCAGATAAGTGGAAGAAACTGGATGGATGGATGGATGGACAAATATAAATTAATTTGTGTGTATATATTTAAGTGAATTGACTTTTATATCTTAAATATACATTTTATTTGTTCATCAGAGTGTGTCCAAACCTTTGACTGTATTTTTCAGGCTGATGATTGCATTGTGATAACTGTTAGAATCAAATGGACTTACATTGTGCTTTTGAGCACTCAGAGCACTTTCTCGCTACCAGCCTCATTCACACGAGGGATTTTTTCTATCTCTAAGCACTTTCAGTGTTTTTTAGCATTCACAAGCTCACACTCCAATGGATGCGTTGGGGGCAAGTCAGGGTTCAGTACACGGATACTTCGGCATGCAGGGTGGAGGAGCTAGGGATAGAACCACCAACTTTCTGATTAGTAGATGATCCAATCACTGCCTGAGCCACAGCCGCCCCAGATTTGTAGCTCAAAATAAGCCTTTTTTTCCTGCAGGTGTTTGAGTTTGACACCATCAAAGAAAAGACATCGGATCAGGTCCACTTCTTCTTCGCCAAACTCAACTGCCGTCTGTACAGAAAGAAGGGCGAGACCACCGAGCTGATATCTGCCAACCGACTGTTTGGAGACAAATCGTTGGTCTTCAACGAGACGTACCAGGACATCAGCGAGACTGTTTATGGAGCCAAACTGCTGCCTCTCAACTTCAAGGTAATAATGAAAAGATCTCTTGAACTGTTTTTAATATCAGGAAGAAAAAATATTATTAGGATTATTAGGAAGAGACAGAAAATGGTTAAAACTTTATTTAAAACCTGTCAAAGAACAAAAGTAAATATGCTAAGTGATGCATAACATGAGATCCACAATAAATTACTTCAAAATTAATCAATAAGTAAAATAATTTGATTAATAAAAAGAAGATATAATTACAGAAGGCCAATGTGGGAAATTAAGTCAATGACAATCGAATTCTTAAGTAAATTTCAACAAGTGCCAGTTCATATATTTCTCTCTTCCCTGCATTGCTGTTATCTTTATTATGTTTGTCTTTAACCATTTTTATTTAGAGTCTTTTTGTTCAGTTTTTCCTCACGTTTTTCCTCGGATGCAGATGACATCTATACTTGACCAATTAATCCAAGAACTTGGATTCTTCTGCTACAAGATGGACTGCAGCAAAATTACAGCGCTTTTATTAGACAGGAATCATCTTTGTGTGTCTTGAGAAGGAGCAGTGTAATCAAAGTTAAGACGCTGACAAACATGAGTGATAATATTTAAAAAGTCTACATGCTGTATTAGCCCAGAGTTGATTGCTTGGTCCACAGCTGTTTTCAGAAAGGCGGTCTCACCCATGCAGTGTGTACTGATGAATATGTTAGTGATTAAATTAACCTTTAGAAATTTACAATATGAATGTGATTTTGATGATTTCTGAAGTCAGGCTTACAAATACTTTTTTTTGTAAGTCTGACTGTTTTGAACAACAATGGCCTCTTTCACTGTATTCTACATATTGCACCTTTAAATAACATTAAAATCCAGTTTTCCCTAAATCTGTACAAGGGAGGCAGAGAGTGCAGATTTAGCATGACTCACAAGAAGGGCATTTATTTGTCGGACACCAGTTGCACTAATAACCTTGGTTCTGTGGTGCAGGACAACCCAGAGGAGGCCCGGGTCACCATCAACGATTGGATTTCCAACAAAACAGAGAACCGGATTCAGGACACACTTCCAGCTGGGTCACTGGACTCCACCACAGTCCTGGTGCTTGTCAACACCATCTACTTCAAGGTACATGAATGCCAAATACTGCCCAGGGCTGAGATCTGATTGGAACAGAACCTAAAATTAGCATTCACACCTATCCCAGCTGTTACAGGGTGAGAGGCAGGGTACACCTGGACAGGTCGCCAACCTGTCACAGGGCTAACACAGAGAGACAGAAAACCATCCACACTCACATTCACTCCTGTGGGCAATCCCTCAGAATCACCAGATAACCTAACCCCACTGACTACATGTCTTTGGACATGTAGTCAGTGGGAGGAAACCGGAGAACCCACGCAGACACCATGCCACCGTGCTGCCCCATCAGTTATTCATCTATGATGTAGAACAGAAACAAGCACTGGTACCCTGGATGTTTTCTGATAATTCACTGCTGAAAACTTCAAAAAGTGCATTTTTGATAAACCTTTAAGCTCATATCACCGTGTGAGATTCATGGCTGTAGCTCCCTTTTAGCTACATTTTGAAATCAAGCTCATCTTCTAGCTACGATTCCTTCTGTGTCAAAATAATTTTCTCATATTTTTAACACTTGCCAAATGTTAAATTTGAGATTCACTCAATAACGGTGATTCTAATGAATAAGAGACCAGCATTCGTGTATGGCATATACATGTAGAAGAGGGCTCACCAATTATGCTGCTGCTTCTTGCAGCTATCATTTAAGTTTTATTTTTGTTCTTCTGAGCTTTTCAAAAGCAGATTTTACGTGGCTTCATTAAATATGCTACAGTTATTATTACAAAAGCAGTTGGTTCATTCAGGGGTTCAGCTGGGAACATTTTATATGAATTGGCCCAACAGGGAGCTTACAGTGCATATGAAATATAAAGCTGTAGATCATCTGCATATAAAAATAATCTGTGATGGAGGTTCAGTAGATGGCCATGCTGCTGTGTGCCACAAGAGTGAAAAATGATAAATTCCCGTTTATGGTTTGACGTCGGTGTGACTTCCCACCGACCGACCACACTTTGTGCCTCTTAGGGTCAGTGGAAGAACAAGTTTGATCCAGACCACGTGTTCGTCACAGACTTCCATGTCAGTGCGAGTCACACCTGCCCAGTCAAGATGATGTACCAGGAGACCAAGTTCAAGTACAAGGAATTCCCCGATGACCACGTGCAGCTGCTGGAGATGCCATATCGTGGAGATGAAATCACCATGGTGATCATTCTGCCAAGCAGAGGCACTTCAATCAGTAAGGTAAGCTTGACTAGCAGGTCCATTCTTCACTTTTTCCAGCTCATGTTGTCTGCGTTTAATTATCATTTTATTGTCATAAAGGACTTTAAAAAATCACAACCATAACATTTTCTGCCCCTTTCGCATAAAGTGAAAAAGAGCAATTAAACCAGATGGTAAGAATAGCAGAATAAAAATCTAAAAATAATTAAAAATGAATGTTAAATCCATTTAGTAAAGTTTCATTCAGCAGCGTCAGACCTGCACGGCTGCTGCTAAGAACGGGGAAACACATGCAGCAAATGGCCTCAGGTCACAATCAAACTAAGGCCCCTGCTGCTGCTGTTATTTTTATATTGTATATTATTATATTTTACAGGCTGATCAAAATATACATCAGTTTGTTTCCACGTAAATGGGCCAGATCATTATCCATATTACATTCCTCTGAATGTAAATAACAAAAATAACTTTTTCTTTAGTCTTTGATCCATGTGACTGAGAAAAAAGGCTTTTTTACACATCTGTGGAAATTTAACAGCGTTACGTGTTAACTGCTGCATATTGCTGCTGCACTTCACCTCTCCGTTCGTGTGCTTGTGTGTTGAGGTGGAGGAGAGTCTGGACCTGACAAAACTGAACAGCTGGTTGGATCAGATGACGGAAACGACCGTCTCTGTCAACGTTCCTCGCTTCAAGGTGGAAGACAGCTTCAGCTTGAAGGAGAAGCTGCAGGCCATGGGACTGACTGACCTGTTCAGCTCTGAGAAGGCCAGCTTGCCAGGTGCTTAAACCTGGACTTTTAATCTTAATCCAGAGTCCACATAAACTGGATTAAATATGAATTTTATTAATACTTTTTTTGATGATATTATTATATAATCAAATATAATAAGATAAAGATTATGTCATGAGGCAGAAAAAGTCAGCTTGACCCATTGTTGGTTTTCATTATGGTAGCTGTAATTAATAGAGAAGAGCCATCAAAGATGACAAAATCCCTTCTGTGTGTTTCAGGGATGCTGGAGGACAGCAGTGATGGCCTCTGGATCTCAGAAGCCTACCATAAAGCCTTCCTGGAGGTCAGTCACACACTGTTAGAACTGCCAGCTGATTGTTTTACAGATGAGCCTGGTTCTGCTGGAGGTTTCTTCCTGTTAAAAGGGAGTGTAGCACCCGACCCATGTAGCTATTAGGTACACAAGATATAAACACTGGGGTATGATAGTACTATGGGCGGGGCC